>CM071588.1:4129894-4219731 GCA_036426205.1 Ascaphus truei | reverse complement strand
GCAGTGGATGCCAAAGAGTGTTCCTGCTGTAATGTTACACACAGCTCGGGCGCTGCCCGTGTAGCAAAGAGGTGCATCATGCTGTTAATGTTACCCACAGCTGTGCGCTGCAGGGATGCAAAGAGGTGGCTCCTGCTCTGTTAAATGTACACACCAGGCTCGCGGTGCGCTGAAGTGTGCAAAAGAGGTGTTCCTGCTGTAATGTTACACACGCCTCGTTGACGCAGCGGTATTGCAAAGAGGTGTTCCGGCTGGTAATGTCACACAGTGTGCACGGCAGTGTATGCAAAGAGGTGCTCCTGCTCGGTAATGTTACACAAGCTCGTGCGCTGCAGTGTAGAAAGAGGTTTCCTGCTGTAATGTTACACACACTCTGGTGCCTGTGCATGGACAAAGAGGATGTTCCTGCGTGTAATTTACACACAGCTCGTGATCCTTGCAGTGTATGCAAAGAGGGGCTCCTGCTGTAATGTACACACAGCTCGTTGCATGGCAGATGTATGCAAAAGAGGTGCTCCTGCTGTATAGTTACCACAAGCTCGTGCGCTGCAGTGTATGCAAAGAGGGGTTCCTGCTGATATTACACACAGCTCTGCCTGCAGTGTATGCAAAGAGGTGTGGGTGCTACCTCTGGAAGTTCACTCAACAGCTCGGCGTGGTGTATGCAAGAGGTGCTCCTGCTGTAATATTACACACAGCCGGCGCATGGCAGTGTATGCAAGAGGTGCTCCTGCTGTAATGTTACACAACACAGCTCGTGACATGCAGTTGTATTGCAAAAGAGGTGTTCCTGCGTAATGTTACACACACCTCGTGCACTGCGTGGTAGCAAAGAGGTGCAGCTTGTAATGTTACAATCACAGACTCGATGCGCTGCAGTGTATGCAAGAGGTGCTCTGCTGTAATGTTACACACAGCTCGTGCACTGCAGTGTATGCAAAGAGGTGCTCCTGCTGTAATGTTACACACAGCTCGTGCGCTGCAGTGTATGCAAAGAGGTGTTCTGCTGCTATGAATGTTACACAAAGCTCGTGCACTTGCAGTGTATGCACAAGAGGTGCTCCGCTGAAATTGTTACACACAGCTCGTGCACTGCAGGGTATGCAACAGAGGTGCTCCTGCTGTTAATGTTACAACATCGTGCGCTGCAGTGTATGCAAGAGGTGCTCCTGCTGTAATGTTACACACAGCTCGTGCGCTGCAGTGTATGCAAAGAGGTGCTCCTGCTGTAATGGTACACACAGCTCGTGCGCTGCAGTGTATGCAAAGAGGTGCTCCTGCTGTAATGTTACACACAGCTCATGCACTGCAGTGTATGCAAAGAGGTGCTCCTGCTGTAATGTTACACACAGCTCGTGCGCTGCAGTGTATGCAAGGGTTTTGCCTGTGTAATGTTACACACAGCTCGTGCGCTGCAGTGTATTGCAAAGAGGTGTTCCTGCTGTAATGTTACACACAGCTCGTGCGCTGCAGTGTATGCAAAGAGGTGCTCCTGCTGTAATGTTACACACAGCTCGTGCGCTGCAGTGTAGGAATATGTGAGAAAAGGGGATACTTTGAAAGTGTAGTGGATGGCAGTGTAAACAGACGCAATAGCAGAGGTGGTAGCAGGTCAAATACAACAAAGTGCTTAAAAAATACCGTTAATAGGTCAAAAAAGCATGCGATCAGACAGGGTTTAAACCAGGGGCGGACAACTCCAGCGTCACAACAGGTCAGGTTTCAGGATATCCCTGCTTCAGCAAGGTGCCATTCAGTCCCTGCTTCTCAGCAGAGGGGGCTCAATCAGTGGTCAGTCTTTGACTGAGCCACTGATTTAGGGATATCCTGCTTCAGCACAGATGGCTCAATCAGTGGCTCAGTCTTCGACTGAGCCACTGTGCCGAAGCAGGGATATCCCAAAAAGCTGCTTCGGTGGCCTTGGGACTGAGTTGGCGCCCTGGTTTAAAGTTTGAGGAGTATACAGGGGAAATGAGCGACTAGATCCTTACCCGCATTCAATTTCATATCTATGCTACAATCCTTAGGTGTGCAAGCAAAAGGAAACTCCACAAGGCGGTTTTTTAAGTGTTTTATTTCTTTAAAAAAAACAACTTTACAAAAGCTCGTAGATATAAAAAGAGGGGAATAAAATGATTAGTCATTATACGAAAAACACAACAAACACATCAACGTTTTAGGCCTAATCTACTAAATAGTCTTCTGTCATAAACGCACCCCTTTGTCCACTGGAACGCATGGTTGCAGCCCACTGGAGGCCGGCAATGGGCTGAAAGGTTGTCTTATGAAATACAACCATTGTAGTGATAGTGTGCCGTACACCCCTTCAGGGTGGGAGTAGGTTTTGCAGATCGTGTCCCTGTGTGAGGTGGGGGGGCATGGGGAGGAATAATTGCACCTGGCGCCCCACATTACTCATTACCGGTGTGTGATTGCAGTATGTAAAAACAGACGTTTTTAAAACAGGTTTGGGATAAGTCTGGATCATTTCTTGTACAGTACACTGTGGGCTGGGTGACAAGTCAGCATGAAGCAATAACGGAGTATTCCTCTAATTAACAGTCCCCTAATTCATTGTTTATAATTGACTCCGAAATGCGGGGCTGGTTACCATGGTTAAAGTGGTATGTGTTTTGGTTTGGTGGTTTATTGTATATTCCAACGATGTGTAAGAAGACTAACCTCACTGTTCTGAATAGTCTGGTTCTTTTAAGGGCCATGGAGTATTATCTGGTTAGGTCCCAAAATGCTTAGTTACTCCGGCCTGTTCATAAAGAACACTAGTTTTAAAAAAAAAGTCTGAGTAAGACACATCCACACCTTCCAACATAATGGTAGGGTATAGGTAACAGGTGTGCAGTATGAAACGGACTGTCCTGATTTGAACACTCGGTCCCGTAAAAAAAGTGAGAGGTAATATGAAATGTATGTGTATTACCGGTATAGTACCTCTATGGGCGTGTATGTGTATACCAGGTTTATTACCTCTATGGGGTGTATGGTTAACCGGATTACTTACCTCTATGGGGTGATGTGTTTACCGGTATTACCACTCTGGGTGTGTATGTGTATACCTGTAGGTATTATCTCTCTGGGCGTGTTGCAGTGTATACCGGTATTACTTTGGGAGTTTGGTGGTATGTGTTATACCTGGTATTATTACTCTCGTGGGCGTGTATGTGTATACCGGTATTACCTTCTGGGCGTGTATGTGTATACCGGTATTACCTCTCTGGGTGTGTTGTGTATATACCGGTATTACCTACTCTGGGCGTGCATGTGTGTATTACCGGATTACCTCTCTGGGCGTGTAGGTATACCGGTATTACTCATCTCTGGGAGTGTATGGCTGTGTTATACCGGTATTACCTCTCTGGCGTGTTATAGTGTTATACGTATTACCTATCTCTGGGCGGTATGTGTAACCGTATTACTCTTGGCGTGTATGTGTATCGTATACCTCTCTGGCGTGTATGTGTGTATACCGGTATTATCTCTCTGGGCGTGTATGTGCTATACCCGTATTACCTCTCTGGGCGTGTACGTGATTACGGTATTACCTCTCTGGGCGTGTTAATCCCGTGAATACCGTATTACCTCTCTGTGCGTGTATGTGTATACGGTATTACCTCTCTGGGGTGTATGTATATACCGTATTACTCTACTGGGCTGTGTATGTGTATACCGGTATTACTCTCTGGGCGTGTGTATGTGTATACCGGTATTACCTCTCTGGGGTGTATGTGTATAACGCGTATTACCCTCTGGGTGGTGTATGGAATACGGTATTACCTCTCTGGGCGTATGTGTATACCGGTATTACTCGCTGTTGGCGGGTACGTGAATACCGGTATACCTCCTGGGGCGTGTATGTGTATACGGTTTTACACCTCTGGGGTGTATGTATATACCGGTATTACCTCTCTGGGCGTGTATGTGTATAACCGGTATTATTACCTCTCTGGGCGTGTATGTTATACCGGTATTACCTCTCTGGGCGTGTAGTGTAATACCGGTTAGTATCTATGGGCGTGTATGTGTATACCGGTATTACTCTCTGGGCGTGTTGTCATGTGTATACGGTATTACCTCTCTGGGCGTGTATGTGTATACCGGTATTATACCTTCTTGGGCCGTGTTGTGTTATACCGGTATTACCCCTTGGGCGTGTATGTGTATACGGTATTACCTCCTGGTGTGATGTGTATACCGGATTACCCTCTCTAGGTGCGTGTATGTGGTATACCGGTATTACCTCTCTGGGGTGTATGTGTATACGTATATTAAATCTCTGGCGTGTATGTGTATACCGGTTAGGACACTCTCTGGGCGTGTATGTGTTACCGGTATTACCTCTCTGGGCCGTGTGTGATGTATACCGGTATTACCTCTGGGCGGGTAGTGTATACCGGTATTACCTCTCTGGGGTGTATGTGTATAACGGTATTACCTCTCTGGGGTGTATGTGTATACCGGTATACCTCTCTGGGCGTTGTATTGTGTAACGGTATTCTCTCTGAGGTGTATGTATACCGGTATTACCTCTCTGGGGTATGTGTATACCGGATTACCCTCTGGACGTGTATGTGTATACCGGGTATTACCCTATCTGGGCGTGTATGGGTATCCGATATACCTCTCTGGGGTTGTAGTGATACGCGGTATTGACTCTATGGGCGTGATGTGTATTACGGTATTACCTCTTTCTGGGCGTGTATGTGTTTATACCAGGTATTAAATCTCTGGGGTGTGTGGGATACGAGGTATTACCTCTTGGGCGTGTATGTTATACCGGTATACCTATCGGGCGTGTATGTGTATACGGTATGTACCTCTCTGGGCGTTGTATGTGTATACCGGTATTTCCCCTCTGGGCGTGTGTGTGATGTGATACGCGGTATACCTCTTTGGGCGTGTTGTTATTGTGGTATACAGGTATTACCTCTTGGGCGTATGTGTATACCGTATTACCTCTCTGGGGCGTATGTGTATACGTATTACCTCTTGGGGGTACGTGTTATACGGTATTACCTCTCTGGGCGTGTAGTGTATACCGGTATACCTCTGGGCGTTGTGATGGTATACGGGGATTACCTCTTGGGGCGTGTATGTGTATACGGTATTAACCTTCTGGGCGTTGTATGTGTATACAGGTATTACCATCTCTGAGTTGTTATGTGTATACCGGTATTACTTCTGGGCGTGTAGTGTGTATACGTGTATTACCTCTCTGGGTGTGGTAACCGGTATTACCTATCTGGGCGTGTGTAGTGTATACGGTATTACATCTCTGGGCGTGTATGTGATTATATCGGTATACCTCTGGCGGTTGGGATACGTAGTATACCCTCTGGGGTAGGGTTATACGGTGTATACCTCTCTGCGGTGTGTTGTGTATACCGGTATTACCTTCTGGGTGTATGTGTATACCCGGTATTACCTCTCGGGGCGTGTATGTGTCTACCGGTATTACCTCTCTGGCGTGTGTATGTGTATACCGGTATGACCTCTATGCGGTGTATGTGTATACCGGTATTTACCTCTCTGGGCGTGTATGTGTATACCCGGTATTATTCGGATGTATGTATAACGGTAACCTCTCTGGGCGTGTATGTGTTATACCGGTATTACCTCTCTGGGCGGTGTATGTGTTATACCGGTATTACCTCTATGGGCGTGTATGTGTATACCGGGTAGTACCTCTCTGGGCGTTGTATGTGTTGGTATACGGTATACCTCATGGGGTGTATGTGTTATACAGTATTACCTCTGGGCGTGTATGTGTATACCGGTAGTACCTCTCTGGGTGTTGACGTGTTATACGGTATTACCTCTCTGGGCGTGTATGTGTATACCGGTATTACCTCTCTGGGTGTGTATGTGTATACGGATTACCTCTCTGGGCGTGTATGTATGTAATACGGTATTACTCTCTGGGCGTGTTGTGTTATACCGGTTACCTTCTGGGCGTGTACGTGTTATACCGGTATTACCTCTCCTGGGCGGTTGTATACAGGTATTACCTCTTGGGGTGTATGTGTATACGTATTACCTCTCCTGGGCGTGTATGGTGATTACCGGTTTACCTTCTGGGACGTGTATGTGTATACAGGTATTACCTCTCTGGGAGTGTATGTGTATACCGGTATTACCTCTTTGGGCTGTGTACGGTATACCGTATTACCTCCTGGTGTGTATGTGTATACAGGATATACCTCTCGTGGAGTGTATCGTGCTATACCGGTATTACCTCCTCTGGCGGTGTATGTGTATACGGTATCTACATATAGGGCGTGTATGTGTTATACACCGATTAACTCTCTGGGCGGTATGTGTATACCGGTTACCTCTCTGGGTGTGTATGTGATTAACAGGATACCTATCTGGATGTTATGGTGTACTACAGGTATTACCTCTTCCTGGGCGTGTATGTGGTATACGCGGTACTTACCTCTCGGGCGTGTATGTGTATACAGGTATTACCTCTCTGGGTGTGTGTACAGGTTTACCACTCTGGGTGTGTATGTGTATACGGTATTACATCTCTGGACGTTGTATGTGTATACGGTATTACCTCTCGGCGTGTATGTGTATACCGGTATTTACCTCTCTGGCGGTGTTTGTATGGTGTATACAGGGTATTACCTATCTGGGATGTGTATGTGTATACAGGTATTACCTCTGCTGGACGTTGTATGTGTTATACGGTATTACCTCTGTGGGTGTGTATGTGTTATGACCTGGTATATACACGCTCTGGGCGTGTACTGTATACAGCGATTACATCTCTGGGTGTGTATGTGATATCGGTATTACCTCTCTGGGCGTGGTATGTATTATAACGGTTAACTCTCTGGGCGTGTAGTGTATACCGGTATTACCTCTCTGGGCGTGTATGTGTATACAGGTATTTACCTCTATGGGCGTGTATGTTGTATACGGTATTACCATCTGGGTGTGATGTGTTACCGGTGATACCTCTCTGGGCGTTGTATTGTGTATACGGTATTACCTCTCTGGGCGTGTTGTATGTGTTTATACCGGTATACCTCTTGGGGTGTATGTGTATACCGGATTACCTCTGGGCGTGTATGGGTATACCGGGATTACCTCTCTGGGCGTTGTATGTGTATACTCGGTATTACCTCTCTGGGCGTGTAGTTATACCGGTATTACCTCTCTGGGTTCCGTGTATGTGTATACCGGTATTACCTTCTGGGCCAGTTATGGATATACCGGTTATACCTCTATGGGCGTGTGTGTGTGGTATACGGTATTACCTCTCCTTGGTGCAGGTATGTGTATACCGGTATATTAACTCTCTGGCGTGTATGTGTATACCGGTATACCTATCTGGGTGTGTATGTGTTATACGGTCTTACCTCATCTGGGCGTGTAGTGTATACCGGTTATACTCCTGCGTGTGTGTGTTATACCGGATTACCTCTCTGGGCGTGTAGGGGGACGAAGGGCAGGAAAGAGAGGGACGGGGAGGAACCTAGCATTTCGACCCCCTTCTCCCACTACTCTCCCCCTCCATCCTGCTCCCCCCCCCGCATAACTTGTCCCTCGTTTGCTATTGCTCTCTACCATCCCCTTCTCTCTTACCTCCACCTCTATACCAAATGGCTTTCCGCATCCAAACACCACCATCTGTTACGCCATCCTTCGTTTCCCTCGCTGCTAAAAATCTGTACCCGCCTAACCATACCCCTCCACCCTCTGCGCCCAACTTCAACATCACCTATACTTGAACCTCCTCCGCCTGTCACCTCCCCCCCATATCCCTAAATCCTCCGTGCTGCCCTTCCATCCTCTCCCCCCAGACCCTTTTCTCCCCCACCTGCGCCCACCTTGTCACCACCCCTTCCCCAAACCCTTCCACCCTCCTCTACTCTCACTTCAGGCAAACCCCCTCTCCTCACCGTTTCCTTCCCAACTTACTTATTACCGGTAGGACCTTCTGGGCCGTTTGTATGTGTTATACCATATTACCTCTCTGGGCGTGTATGTGTATACCGGTATTACATCTCTGGACAATGTATGTGTATACAGGTATTCCTCGCTGGACAGTATGTGTATACCGGATTACCTCCTCGGGGCGTGTATGTGTATACCGGTATACCTCTCTGGGGTGTAGGTGTTACAGTATTACCTCTCTGGGCGTGTAGGGGCTCAGGACGAGAAAAGGGAGGAAAGAGGACGGGAGGGGGAGGGGTGAGAACTCCCCCCCCCTCTCTTCTCTGGTATTACCTCTCTGGGAGTGTATGTGATATAACGGATTACCTCTCTGGGCGTGTCTGTGTATACCGGTATTACCTCTCTGGGCTGTATGTGTATACCGGGTATTACTCTCTGGAGTGTATGTGTATACGGTATTAACTCTCTGGCGTGTATGTGTTTACCGGTATTACTCTCGGGCGTTGATGTGTTATACCGGTATTATCCTCTGGGCGTTGATGTGTATTACCGGTATTACTCTCTGGGCGGTATGTGTATACGGTTTATTACCTCTCTGGGCAGTGTATGTGTATACCGGTATTACCTCTCTGGGCGTGTATGTGTATACCTGTATTACCTCTCTGGACATAGTGACCTGACCGGCTTGGGGGGGCCGCTGGATTCCCAGAGCAGAGAGAGATCAGAGCTATTGCTAGGGGGCTGAGCAGCTTCCTCCATCCTGATTGGCTGCTGGGTAATGCAGCCAATCCGGAGGAGGTGTCAGGCACCTGAAGGTGGAGCCATGGAGTGGAGGAAACAGCATGGAGTGGACAGAGGTGTGAGGTGTGTGTGTGTCTCGAGCACGCCACACCTTTCATCGTCGTGTCCAGTATTTCTGGAGAAGTCACCTGGCAACCCTAGTAGTGTAACCGTTACTTGAACAGCATGGTCTTCAAAATATCAGTTTCCAATGGTATTTCTCTGATGTTAGTAAGGAAAGTTGTGTGAGTGACACCAGCAACGCCCCTACAAACCAATACTATCATCCCTCTTCCTTTGTCAGACCCGCCACTCCGCGCATACATCGTACGGTTTAGGGGCGCGTGTCCCTCCCCCAACCAGTTCAATAGGTCCACTTTTCCCAGGGGAGGAACTCAGGGTGAACTTCTGGAGCAGGCTGACCAAGAAGATGAAGATTTCTGTCTTTGCGAGCGCTTCCCCAATGCACGACCGTTTGCCTGCAAGAAAGAAGGCGGCCATACATGTTGAGTGAAGATGTCGGGCCGCCGTGTTGCAATGTTGATGAGCCAACTTATGGCCAAAAGAAACAGGCTAACCATAAAACCTTCACCAAACGTTTTTAGGACTGGAACTTGGAGAAGCACATAGGGTTTTTTACTTGTCATAATTACCTGCTCCAAAAGGTATATGAGCCTCGTTCTTTACAAACTTGCCATTTTCATCGAGGAAACGGCCAGGGTTGAACTGCTCTGGCTTATCCCAATACTTTACGTCATACAGAGCCGAGTGTAGGAATGTGATGATCTGGGTATCCTGCAGTGGGAAGAAGCACAAATACAGCATCACTAGATGTTCTGAAATACACCATTGGTTTTTTTAAGCAATATACAGGTATCCAGAGGCACTAGAGGCATATATATATAGTACACTGGGGCTCTATATAAATAAAGATATACATACATATATCCATCCACAAAAACATGGAGGCACACCATTGTTTCTTAAGTTGTGTATGTAAAGGTTGAATTTAAACATCTCAGTCGTCAACATTTTACCCACGGTCATTAATTAGTTAGAATGCGGCTTTGTGTCGCTCTGCTCCCTGTAGGAATTCTGCTTCCTCAGCCCAGACAAGCTCTTAATATGGATATATAAATGACGTTGCTCAAACTTGGCAACATATCGCCAAATTGGCAGATGAATGGTGCAGGATCTGTGCTTTATCTCCAAAGCGCATGTTGATGGTTTAAACGTGGACTTTAAACGTAACGAGATTGGTGCAGAGGTTAGCGAGATATATGGGGTAACAGGTATGCTATCCTGCTTGTCCCCTGTTGTAACTTTTAATATAATACTATTTAATAGCACTTGCAGAATACTTTCAATAGCCAAATTTCCTTGTGAGCCGAGTATGGCAAAATAATGGCATTTTAGTGATGAAATGTAATGGATGAGGCAGAGGAATAATTTGAGACTGCCTTCTATAGAGTGAGGAAGGACTACAAATTTGCAGCGAAAGAGGCGTTTTTAGCGTTTTTGATTATTCGCCAATTTGTTGTAATCCAAAAATGACCACCATTAGTTTTTTGGGGGTTTTTTTAAATGAAAATTTTCTTGGTAGAGAATTCAGGGGGAAAAAAGGACAAATTGAATTTCGACACATTTGCCAATCTCTACATATGAGATACCGTACGGCAGAGAAATGGGGTACCTTGGGGATGGTGTAGCCTTTGAATTTGATATCGTACAGGGCTGCGTGGGGCAGTCCAGTGGGGATGATGCTGGCAAACCTCTGGACTTCATGAATCACCGCGTCGGTGTACGGCAGGCGCACGCGGTCCTCCAGGGAAGGACATTTCTGGGACCCCAAAACATCGTCAATCTCATTCTGAATTTTCTCTGCAACAAGAGAAACTAAAAGTTATCCCCTGATCCAATGGACTCCCAATTCTGGATAGTCTCCGATAAAATAGATGGCTAGGTCAGAACTTCTGTGCAAGCGTATGGACACAAATCATTACTTGTAGAGGGGATCCCAGGACAGTCTACTTGCCATTAAATCTGTGCAAATAACGTTCGGTTACCTACATTTTATGTAATCATGCATTGTGATAACTCTGGACATACTTAAAAACGAGAGGTAACTCTCAATGTATTAGTTCCTGGTAAAATATTTTATAAATAAATAAATTAGTAATGGACATTGTTTTCACCGAGGTTAACGCATATCCACCACATCCAGTGTTTAGCGCAATAGCCTTTCGCTAGCGACAAATAACACGGCTCACGTAACGTCTGTCTTACCTAAATGTGGTATTACTCCCATCGAAAGAGACCCTAACACGAGAGACGGGCAAATCCGCTCAAATCCGTTCCCCTGATTTCCCCTCATTTTAACCCCAAAATCCGGTTTCGCGGTGGAGAATCCGCGGACCGATTTGGTCGGGATGAATCCACGCGGATGCATCAAAATCCACCATTGGATACAATCCGTTGACGGATTTCTAGAATGCAATCCGCCAAGAATATTTGCAATAATAATAATAAAAAATTGCAAAACGCGAATCGCGCCTTTTTGAGATTGACTAAAGGAACCGGACGATCCGCTGCGGATCCAAGTCTGCCCCCAAAAAATTCACCCATCTCTACCTAACACTACTATTTCTTGGTCCGGATGGGAGCAGCGCCCCCTGAAGGTATGACCTAAATAACCTAACGTTCCTTTTCAGTTTCACTTGAACGGCCTTTAGTGGGTATGAAATGTAAGAGGAAAATGCCCTTATCCTTGGCACTAGCAGCCGGAAATGTAACCATGCGTTATTTCAAGGAGTAACACCGGGTTACCGTTAGTGGATAGCCGTAACGATTAACCCGATTTTGATTTAGGTTATTGTTAGTGCATCTTGGCCTAAGTGGGCAAACGTTTTGTACAGTGCGTTGGTATCGCTTAAAAGACTTAGAGGCAAATTATTTCCAGGATTTGGGAATAAGATGGATACTTTGTGGCAAGTGAGAGTAACAGAACATGTTTGGGAATGATGGATGCCTTTGAAGTGAACTGGGAAGCATGCCGACATTTGTTAAAACTTTCAGTGCAGCCGGAGCCTCGAAATGTCGTCAACGTAACCCCATTGCACCTCCTCACTTTGAATTTCGGGATACGCCAGCATGAGCCTTAAGGCCCAGCGAATGGTGGAGGATGTTGTTTCCGTCCCAGCGATGAACAGATTGAATGTGGTGTATGCCAAACTATCCAAGGTGAAATGGGAGTCTGGATTGCCAGCTTCCTAAATAAAGAAATAAGGTTTGGGTGAGACATTGTAGAGCACTTGGCCATTTCTTATCCATCCTCATATCAAGAGAGTTACAGTGATATATTCGCATACACACATGTAGAGGTATCAGTACCGTGTTAGCCGAGCTTCAATAATCAAAAAATAAATAGACAATACCGTTCTGTGGCTAACGAAATGCTTATATTTGTGCGAGCTTTCGAGATACTGTACACTGATCTCTTCTTCCGGCGATGTTACAATGAATGAAGCAAGCAAAAGGTATACATAAAAACAGTGTCTCTTGGAATGTTATCTGTGCTGGTCCTTCCCCCGGTGTGGATGTGTTTTATGGCTAGAGGTGTCAAAAGGTTCCTGAAAGCAAGTGATGAAAGAGTGTGTATGTGTATCAGTGTAAATAAAAAATGAATGCAGAGCCCACAGTATATACAGTGCTTTACAAAAGGTGTGTGTGGAGTGGGAGTGGATATAAATGGTGTGGGTAGGTATATATGCCCCAGGGAATCCACCAGGCTCACCCGAGCCCCGGCCAGCAGCAGCATGCGGGTAGTGTCGCCGCCGACACAGCTCCGCGCATGCAATGTAGATGACAATAGTCGGAGATACAGTACCAAACACCGGTGTTCATGCTCATAATTTACAGTGTGATGTGAAGAATCTGTATTAGTCCTTGTTAACATCTGCAATGTCTAGTCCAGCGGCGACCAACTCCGGTCCTCAAGGGCCACCAACAGGTCAGGTTTTCAGGATCTCCCTGCTTCAGCACAGGTGACTCAATCAGTGGCTCGCTCATTATGACTGAGCCACCGGCGCTGAAGCTGGGAGATCCTGAAAACCTGACCTGTTGGTGGGCCTTAAGGACTGGAGTTGTCCACCCCTGGTATAGCTCCTTCAGCATCCAAGGGGTTAAACATCCATTTGTTTTGTTGCGCTCACCAAAAGCCTATAGATCTTTGCCCCTCAAAATGAATCCCCAACACTGTTCCTTGGAGACTTCTGACTATCCGCCCCGGATCGCGGTCAGCACTATACTCACTGCACAATATACCAATGACGCCAATGACCAAAATACTAGTTGACGCGACCAACAGAAGACGCATGTTAAAGCCCCGTAGAGAATAAGGCCACCTACCTCTTCTATCTTATTTAGGAAGGTGTCCACGAAATCCCGGGGACAGTTGGGGTCGCGGGTGGTGATATGATTGTCTATCAGGCCTCGCAGGAACGTCTGCAGCATGGAGGCGTTCTGGAATATCTTGTTGTGTTCTCCAGGAAGCCGCTTCAGGATGCTTGGGTACGTGTTGTACATCTACAGAGATAACACTGATCTTTAGAGGACCAGCCTCCCCTCCGCCCCCCTTCCTTTTTTTAAATGGCTCGGAATCTGGGGGTCCCCGGAACTCAGCCTTGTTAATTCCAGCTGCGGGGACCCTTTGGTTGCTGAGATATTTACCAGGAAACCGGCCGCTGGTTCTTCTTGGTGGTTTCAATCCCCCGCGTCACTTGGGCACATGAGCGGATGATGTTTGCGGCTTCCTATTGGCCCGCGTGAGATTGAAACCTCCATTTTATTTCCCCGGCAGGGGATAATATCGGCGCTACCTTCCGTGGAGTAAATATCTCGGGAACCAGCGAGTCCCTGAGCTGAAAAGAGTGAGTTTCAGCTCAAGGGACTGTCCGCTACTTATCTATGTAAAAAAATAGGAGAGGAGGAGTGGCGAGGGGGAGAGGGGAACAAGTAAGAAGAGGAGCTGTTCCTTCAAATAATAGTATGTGTGCATCACTCTTAGGTCAAAACTGATGGTGCTATTGTATTCTGTATATAGTAGATATCCCCTGTCAATCAACTATCTCAATGTCCTGTATAGCGCATACACAGAGCGAACCCTGATCCAATGCGCTTTTACTGCGTATATATGTATATAGCTTAATATAAACAGGTTACAGATAATACATTCAAATAGGAATATGGGTAACGTTACCTATGAAACAGGGTCAGCTCAAGAGATAAAGAGAAAAGCAAGAGGATTAGATTTGATTGTGTTATATATGCCATGGGTCACCGTAGATCGGTATTTAAAGACAGAAGAGGGTGAACGTGTGTAGGGTAATAAGTTACTCATAAACTGCTTTGATCCTGTAATTACAACATTATGGGCCATCCTATAACACACCTTCCGGACCTTTTGCTTAGTAGTTATGGGCCTATGTTTTCCTATTAACGTTGTCATGTGTTACAGTATATTGATATCATTATAGAAGTGTCCTGATACTGGACTTGTGACATTTCCACACTTTCCCAAACTGGCTTTAAGCCCATTCCACCCCGAGTGAGTCAGCAGTAAACCATTGAGGATATATAAGGTATTCCAAGCTATGCATGAGGTCCAGAGTTGTGATGGGTCAGCATATGATAAGTTCAAGGTAATGCTAGCCTAATGGCTGTGTATACAAATATAGTTTAGCTAGGTGCCGTGTATAGAGAGAGTGTTTAGCTGGGTGTATGGTACAGTATAGAGAGAGAGAGTTTAGCTTGGTGTCTTGCATAGAGAGAGTGTTTGGGTGGGTGTCTTGTATAGAGAGAGTGTTTGGGTGGTTGTCTTGTATAGAGAGAGACTTTAGCTGGATGTTTTTTGTACAAAGAGTTTAGGAGAGAGAGAGAGAGAAAGAGAGAGAGAGAGAGAGAGAGAGAGAGAGAGAGAGAGAGAATATGAATGATTACACACTTGGAATCCACGTTTCCCCAAGAAGGTGATGTTCTCATTAACCATCCTGAGCAGGGTCTGGAAGATTTCATCTTCTGTATCAAAGCGTTCCCCAAACACAATGGAACATATGACATTGGAGACTGCTGCTGTCATTCGGGAGGCTGGATTGAAAGGTTTTCCTAGGAAAAGGGGAAATTAATAAGCAATTGGGAAAATGTTACAATATGCCACTACTGCTATATCTCATCCAACTGCACACCTGTGTTTGCGTATAAACATGACCTATACATACAGTAAATACAGTAAATATGTCATCAACGTAACTAGATCGTCAAAGGCTTTAATTAGTTCATGGTTCAACATTTCAACCATTAGAGAAACCTGAAACTATATGAACCAGAGAGAAGTCCGGTTGCATATATGGATTATAGAGTACCCTCAGTCAATAGTGATCTAAAGTCATGAAGATGCATTGTTTATACAATGGATGTATCATGTATGTATGTGACTGTCAGATAATAGTCACTTTTCAATCACCCCCCTTCTGCTTTGCTTTATGACATCACAAATTGTTTTCCCTACATCTATCTGCGGAGTAACAGTTAGGCCACCATTTGTCTGCAGGAAGTTCAACCGTGGAAACGTGTCATTCAGCGTTGAGACAGAAGTAGTTTGCCACCTTGCTTTTTTTGGAAGAATTCCACCAGAAACCTGGCTTCCTCTGTCACGCGCTCCTCAATGCTCCTCTTCCCCATCCCAAAATTACGTAGGGTCGCCAGGGAGAACCTTCTCTGCTGCTGCCAGTGGGTTCCATTGGAGAAGACCAACCCTGAAATATGTCAAAGAAGCCATCCCACTTTAGTAATGATAGTATTAATACTATATACCTGTCTATACACGATATACCACCAAATATCTTTCATTTTAATTGCCTTAGATTTCCCAAATGCTACTGAATCCCACAGCCACCACTGGGGTGGAATCCTGCTAGTACGTTTCTGGTGCTTTGCTCTATGCGGAGGCTTTAAAGGGCTAGAGGAGAGAAGGGTGGCAATGATAATCTTAACCCCTTCCCTGCCAGGGATGCCAGTAACGCATTACAGAGCAATGTGCTCTGCCATGTTGCGATGCACATGTCATTCTCAGCGCTATTATAAATCTGACAAAAAAAAAACAACAGAGTGGTTCCACTGCCCTTGTCGACATATCTTAACCCACTGGCAATGAAGTGGTTAAAAATTGGAGTGGGTGAGTCATCTATTAAAACCGTACTTACTACACTGGGCGTATGAAGTAACTTTTAGGCATATCCGAGCTACAAATATAATGTACGGTTAGAATAAATGTCACCTTTCCGTTTTGCTATCCGTTCGAAGACGGGAAGAATAGCCCTCCCGCTGAAGTCTTCAGCCTGGCCAATCAGGGCGTCCTTCAAGGTGTCGTACCCACACAGCACCACCACTAGGTTCAGTCCAAAATAGATGGTGTAGACCGCTCCGTACTTCTCCCCCAGCTGGAAGGTTGGAAGGGAAATTAGTGGTAATCATTTACCAGGCGGGTAAACAGAGATAAGGAAAACCGGCCGCTTATATTACAATAGAGAAACACCCGTCTGCCTGGGGCGGAAATTCCTGTATAAGGAACAGATTTCATTGCGTTTAAAGGGCCGATCAGCTCTCCTAAGGCCGAAGTGGACTAATGCCATTGACATGTAAAAGGGGTCAAATCTGGCTGCGTGATTTCTTTCTTACCAAAATCTGACACCTACAAGTATTTTTAAATAATCTTGTAATGTTAGTTTGTAAACGTGGGGAGCAAAGATTTGTGGGTGCGGGGGGGTTAATTTCCTCTAGCTGCTCCCTTTTGTCTAATCTCGTGGTGGCACTGCTTTATTTATTGACCCTTACAATACATAGTACAGCGTCTGTGTGTGTGTGTGTGTGTGTTGGTGGCGCTGTATTACTAACTCTGTACAGAGCTGCGTATATTGGTGGCGCTGTATTACTAACTCTGCACAGACTCTGCACAGAGCTGCGTATATTGGTGGCGCTGTATTACTAACTCTGTACAGAGCTGCGTATATTGGTGGCGCTGTATTGCTAACTCTGTACAGAGCTGCGTATATTGGTGGCGCTGTATAAAGAAACACATACATACACATACATTAGACTCGGACATCTGGTTGTGACCGTTTTGCCGCGACCACGTCACCGCCGGCGTTTAGCTGTCACTCACCTCGCCGCAAGGACATCTCTCCGCCGGCCACTTCGCCGCCACGTTAAGCTCCTGACCTTTCCCCCTACCCTAAAATCCCATAGTCTTAACCCTTAATACAAACGCTATACCCTACCCTAAAAACCTTAACCCCTTACCGTAAACCCTTACCCTAACCCCTTATCCCTTACCCTAACCCCTTACTCTAAAAACCTTAACCCTTTACCCCTTTACCCTAAACCTTTTACCCTAAGACCCATAACCCTAATCCTTTACCCAGAAAATGTAACCCCATACCCTAATCCTTTACCCAGAAAATGTAACCCCTTACCCTAAGCCCTTACTCCTTACCCGAAACCCTTACCCCTTACCGAAACCCCTTACCTTAATTCCCTACCCCAAAAACCTAACCTCGTACCCTAAAACCCCTATCCTTAACCTCCTACCCTAACCGCTAAAACCCCTTAAGTTAACTTAGCTTATTGGGGAATCGGCCCGGTGGCTGTGTCCGGTGGCTGTGTCCGGCGGCTGTGTCCGGTGGCTGTGTCCGGTGGCTGTGTCCTGCGGCTGCGGTGAATGCCCCCTTGGTGGCCAAACACAGCGGAGGGCTTACCCACAAGCCGACTGTCTTCTCGCCAACTTGAATGCATGACTTCTGTATCGCAGATTTCCCATACATACCTGTGTTAGAGTCTCATATGGGGCCAGTTTATCCAACTGGTGTATATTCCCTATGATAGGCCAGGGGGTCGGTCCTGGGGGCAAGTTGTACTTCTTCTTCCAGGAGGACACAAAGAGCAAGAAGGCCAAAATAGCCAGCACCCCTGCTAGGACAGCAGAAAGCATGATCCTCTGTGTGTGCTGAGGGACTCCTCTTCTCTCTGGGTACTTCACAGTAACGTTGGAGTGCCTCCTCCCACTGGTGAACCCTCCTCCCACTGGTGAACCCTCCTCTAGTTCACTCGGTAATCTGATCAATGGCCCAACCACACAGCGAGGAGCTGCCCCACCCATCCCTACATCAGTAGGGTTTCCAGTGCCCCCCCATCCCTACATCAGTAGGGTTTCCAGTGTCCTCCCATCCCTACATCAGTAGGGTTTCCAGTGTCCCCCCATCCCTACATCAGTAGGGTTTCCAGTGCCCACCCATCCCTACATCAGTAGGGTTTCCAGTGCCCCCCCCATCCCTACATCAGTAGGGTTTTCAGGTGTAGAGTAACCCTGGAATGAAGGTAGTGACCGCACTCAAACAAAAGGGGTGAAAGTGGGGTACTTAACCGCCGGTGCGCTGGTTCTGGGGAGCTCCTGATGTCCCAAATAGATCCAGTGAAGAAGAAGAATCAGGCGCACGGTCTTAATCATCAAAACAAAAGGGGGGTTTATTGTGCCAAGGAATCCAACGTTTCGGCAGTAATACTGCCTTTCTCAAGGTGTCGGCTGCCAAACACAAGTGAACAGCAGATATATATACACACCAATACATGCCCCCCCTGGTACTCACCCCTCCCTGCTCGGCTCCACGACGTCGACGCCCACGTGGTGACGTCAGACGTGGTCATGCATATCCCTGGTAGCACAGCACAGAGCGGCCTGAGGATAAGAGCGCTGCCACACTCCTTAGGCAGCTCTGTGCTCGGCATTTCCTTGGCATCTTGTTATTCTGATGGGTTTTATGTATTTTGTGCGCCGAGCCATTTTCGCAACCTCACAGGTTGCGGTGTTTTTATTTTTTCAGTTGTAACCGTGTCCCGGTGGGAAAGTTCTGTACAATATAATTTCCTTTATAAAGATCCCTAAGGCCGCGCTTATAGTTCCTGGGGCGGCAACGCGACGTCGCCCGAAAATAAAAGCATTGTCGCCGGTGCAAGCGCTTACAGTAAGCGCGACGGCGAAAAAGCGACGTGGCGACGCGATTTTTGGTAGCCGTAAATATTTGATTTTTCAGGGGCTGTCGCCTCATGTGACAGCCCCTGAACCAATCGGTAGCCTGGTCGCCCGCGACGCCGCCGCAAAAGCACAATAGAACGTTCGCTTGCGGCGACGGGTGACATCACACGTCACGTCGCTGCCGCCGGCACTATAAGCGCGGCCTAAGGTTGGTCCAGTAAAAGGTATCACAGCTTATTCTTACCTGTCATTTGTATGACAAAACCAACCCTATCCCGACCGGTATTTACCGGAGTGTTGCGTTTTAGCGAGCGGCAGCCGGATACTCTCTGCTGTCAGTGACTCCCAGTAACTCTACCCCCCTATACTTTATGGTAGGCGGCCATTTATAACGTAATAGATGCGGCAATCAGGAGAAGAAAAGCTGACAGTTATAAATATTATGTGGGCGTTATTGTTCTATATGTCCCATTCTCCCACTGCTGCACAACGCCATTTAAAAAATCCACAATATTCCCTAAGGAAGCGGTAGGGCAGAGTGGAGTGGAGTGAGTGGCCACATGTGGATATGGTCATTCAGGTCACGAGCATACGGTCATTTGGTGGGCGCTGGTAGGCGAGCGGCTGAAGGTTTGTGCGTGGGAAGTGTCTGTTTGCTTCCATCGTACACGGTGCAGGAATTGGGGCCTACGATTCTGTTCCTCTTCTATTCAACGACAATGGTACCGTCATGTTTTAGTCTGACGATGTGGCAGACCTTGGGCACACGTTCGCCCCCCTCTGTTCTGAGGTACACAGGCGGGTATGGAGAAGAGACCATTAGCTCCAAGACATGGAGCAAAAATGTTAATTTGCACCCGTGACATATTTAGGGGTGTGAGAGAGGTGCGGAGAGGGGGAGGGGGAAAGAGAAGGGGAGAGGGGAAGTGGGGAAAGGGAAGGGGAGAGGAGAAAGAGAAGGGGAGAGGGGAAAGAGAAGGGGAGAGGCGGAGGGGGGAAAGAGGGAGGAGGGGAGAGAGGGGGGAAAGAGGGAGGAGGGGAGAGAGGGGGAGGGGCGAGGAGGGGAGAGAGGGGGGAGGGGCGGGGAGAGGGAGAGGGGAAGAGAGAGATGTGGAGAGGAGAGGGGGAGAGGGAAAGACAGGGAGGAGGGGGAAGGGAGAGGGAGAAGAGAGAGAGAGGGGGAGGGGCGGAGAGAGGGGGAGGAGGAGGGGAGAGGGAAAGGGGAAGGGAGATATTTAGAGGGGAGAGAAGAGAGAGGGGGACTGGAGGAAGAGTGAGAGACAAGGAGAGAGGGGGTGAGAGAGCGAGGAGGTGAGAAGGGGGGTTAAGAGAAAGAAAGGGGGGCTCACTAGGTCGTCCCAGTGGAAATGGTTGGGGGGGGGGGGGGGCTAAAAATGTAGTTACGCCTCTGAGCAGAGAGTAACACCACCTGAGACACTGAGGTTTGGTGCAAATAGAAAGTGACGCTCTCCTCCCTTGGCTCTTTCTATAACCACTCCCCCAAAAATCTCACTGGCGCAAGGAGAGCAGACGCAAAGTGACACAGAGTTAAAATGATGCAATAACGATGTGACTGTTTCTGGAGAAATTCTCCAGTTGTCGACACGTAAGACAAATCGCCCGGTTTTGCATTGTCTCGACATTGTTGTAGTTCAGTCACTCCAGCACCAGAGGGCGCTGTTGATCTGAATAATTAGCGACAGTTATTGCTGCTAGGACGCTGGTCCTGCGACGGACCGCCCTCTTACCCAGCGCCCTAACCGTTAGGTCTAACGGCTACATTTCCACTCGAGGGGAGGGACTCGTTCGATAAGACCGGGGAGGGGCAGTAACAAACCTCACGGCTTAGCAGTGATAAAGAACACAGGAGCACATTCATGTCCCAGACCGGTCGCCAAGCCTGCTTATACTGCAGCTAGGGATTCTGGGTAATGACATGCACCTGTGCTGAAGCAGGGACTGATTGAGCCACCTGTGCTGAAGCAGGGACTGATTGAGCCACCTGTGCTGAAGCAGGGACTGATTGAGCCACCTGTTTATTGATTTATAACATGTTTTACCAGGAAGTAATACATTGAGAGTTACCTCTCGTTTCCAAGTATGTCCTGTGCTGAAGTAGGGATATATTCTTAAAACCTGACCTGTTGGGGGCCCTGAGAGCTGGAGTTGGCCAGCCCTGGATGGACCCTTCCAAAGTAGCTTGCCTAAACAATTCACGTTGTCGAATTAAATGTGCACAAAATGAGATGAAAAGTTAAGCCGGGAAACCAGAAATTTTGATTGTAAATCCAAAAATAGACTACGGGCCCACTCTGCTCTGATAACCTGCCATTTCTAGGCACTGAAGCGCGCAGGACTCTCAGTATCGCGAGGTACGTGCGCGGACGCAGTTATGTAAAACAAATGACATTTTTTTTTCCTATCTGATTTTTTAAAATATTTATATAATAACTTTATTTCATACAGCGCTTTTCTCCCAATGGGACTCAAAGCGCGTCACAATTACAGTATAGCGCGCGGTACGCAGCACGTAAGAATTTATAGACACTGCCCAGGTGAGCTTACAATCTATGAGTCACAGGTAGATAAGGTGACTTGTCCAAGGTCATAAAGAGCTGACCTCTCTCCCTCCCCCTTCCTCCCCCCCTCCCTCTCCCTGTCTCTCTCCCTCTCCCCCACTCACTCTCCCCCTCTCCCCCTCCTCCTCCTCCTCCTCCTCTCTCTCTTTTTTATATTCCCTATTTTAGGAATAATCGGTGAGATCTTCCTGCCAGCAGAAACCTGCAAAAAAAAAATACAAATAAATAATTATTATTATAATTATTCAATCGCAAAGGAAAATACAAAATAGTCCAACATTTTCCCCCGAATGAGGGAGATTTGAGATTCCTGATAGCTCCAGAAAGGACATGAACTGCCCCTTAATAAGGACGTGTAGTGTTATCTCCCTATGATATTCGTCAGTGTGCTCGTAAATACCCAGAAAATGGTAGAAGTTGTTACATTGCAGAGGGCTTTCATTTCTTATACATGTTTGTAAGAAGAACTGGATCACATTTCACTTATTGAGTAGACGGAAGTCTCAACGTTTGCCCAGAGCCGGCACTTCATCGTTAAACATGCTCACGAATTTTGCCCTCTGCCTCTTTTACCTACCTGTATATAATAGACATCATGACAGCACCAGATGCAGGTCCGACCCAGTACACCCAGTGATCATCCCAGTAATAAGACACCACCGCAGGACCCAAAGCTCGAGCTGGGTTCAGACAGGACCCTGATATGGAACCTCTGCAAGAGATCAGCGCTGTCACATTCCAGGCGTACATCTGACCATTTCATGGTGCCTCGTCTCTCCTCTCCATGAAAGGGGCAACCAAACCCATCGATTCTAGAACAAGTTGTCACAATAGGTCAACAAGAATGTCGGGTCGCAGGAGTTGGGTGCATAAGCAATGGACCCCACACATAGTGGCTTTTGGGGAAGGTCAGGTTCTTACCCTGCTAATATTCCAGCCACAAGAGTGAAAGCGATAGAGAAAGGGGCTAGTGGAGTCTTGCTCCGGTCCCCCAGGGCTCCCATCAATACAGTGAGGATCAGAAGACACGTTAGGCTCATTTCCACTCCGACCGCTCTCACCACTGAGCTCCCACTGTCCACCATGCAGGCGGCTCCCGTCCGATTGACGAATGATGCCTCGTCTGCCAAGCCCTGAAATCAACAGACACAAGAATAAGAGAGAAGGATTGGTCCTGCGATGGAATCACATTGCTCATAAGTTACCTCTCAGAACTGGACATGGGACTTTAAAAGGGGCAATTCTCCCTTAGTTAATGATTTTTTGGATGATTCACGCTCAAAATGTAAATGATCTCCCCTCCCACTTTGTGGACTTCAAATCGCCTTATCAGAGGAGCTTGCGATGAGACTGGTTCTCTGATAAGACTGTTTGTAGTCTGCATGGAACATGGCAATGTGCTTCCTGCCGGTGTGGAGCAGGTGGGAATAAAAAGTGGCGTTGGCCGTGTGAACACCTAACTTCAAGCTTTGGGTCTTTTAAAAAAAAGAAAATACAATTAAAAATAGTTAGGGACGAAATAGAAATAAGTTTGATAATGCTTCAAACAGGCTCCACATTGAGCTCAATTTTGACATTTTTGGGGAACGGCACCTTTAATAATGGTATGGTATGGGGATGGGCGTATATTGGCTAAGCAGTGCTATGGCTGGTCCATTCACATGGATGGGGCACAAAGTGTCTTAAGGAATAGCAAAGCCTCAGGAACATTTCACAGAATCCCTCTGAGATGCTTTTTGAGAAGATGAGAGTACTCTTTTCGATATAGATTTTTTAGTACCCTTTTTTTGACGTAATATATGGTAAATCAATAGACAGTAAAAGCATTAGCTCCTGCGGGAGAATATCATAGTCATTTATATACAATGCATACCACTTTACCCTGTGCTTTCACATAGACACCAGTGACACACAACGTGAATCATATCTCAATCCAACCTCTGATTTATAGAAACCTCAGACATCAATATCCTACACACAGCCTCGTTCTAGACAAACATCGGGGCCTCATGCAGTACCTTACAAACTTCTCCAACACAAACAATCTGGTACTGATCACCCTCATCTCCTCCTTCTCCAGAAACATCCTCTCATAGGAACGTACGGGACACACGCCTCACACAGAAACAACACATGGTAGCACGCAGTATTTGCAGCCTCTTCCTGTAGAACCACCAATGGCGCCAACTTCTCATCTCAGAGATGCCAGCAATCTTTACAGTAGGTAACCCACAAACGCTGTACAGTTGGAAACCTTAACCATGGACCCTCCCCATGGTTGACACTCATACTTGCCCACCCTTTACCTTGCAGCACTCATCTCTTGCTTCATCCCTTCCTCTTCGCTCCCTGACTACCACCACCCTCACTCCCCACCCCCTCAGCCTCCTTGTTGTGCCTCCTCTTGATTCCATTCATTTGCCTTACTCTCTCCCCCCTCCACTGGGAGAAGCTTCCCCACCACATCCAATCTTCTTCATCACATTCCATGATCACCGGTAAACCTCCTATACCAATCCCTCCCTCACCCTACCCTCCCCAACACCCATGATCTCCCATACACACACCACTTCCTAAAGTCTCTCCAAAACCCTCCAAAGTCACCCACCTCACCGATCCAATTGCTGCCGCTTTCCCCACTGTCAGTCCCATAACCATGCCACCGACAAGACTAAATCCAGAGACCTGACCCCAACCCTTGCCCACCAACCAAGCAAGCTCCCAATGCACCTAACCCATAACCCGACCATAATGTTCCCCCCCTACCCACCAACCAAGCAAGCTCTCAATGCAGATAACCCATACCCAACCATAATGTTCCCACCCCTACCCACCAACCAAGCAAGCTCTCACTGCACCTAACCCATAACCCGACCATAATGTTACCACCCCCGCCCACCACAATGACATTTTAACAATTACTCTATAATCTAATCTATATGTAACCACACCTTTAGTCAGTAAAACAATGTACACTGCCCTGGATAAGGGCGCTATATAAATGTTGTAATAAATAAATAAATACCTACCTTGGCCAGAAGAGCCCCCAATATTCCTCCAGACAGCTGGCAGATCCAGTAGGGTACAAGCAGCACGGGAGTGAGCCCGCCAGATATGACAACGGCCAGAGTAATGACCGGGTTGAAATGTCCACCACTGGGGAGGAATTTATTTTACTATTAGTTACATACGGATGTGCCAGTCTACGCAGCATTGCATGGGGAAGAATACTCACCCGTGCCTGAAAAGGTCTTTTTGAGCCCCTGTGTCCTGAAAAGTCGTGTTGTGGGTTATTCCGGCAGGGAATGGGTTAAGCACATTGCTCTCTACCCAACTTAACGCAATGTATTGTTTTGCAATGTGTTGCAAGCCCCTCCGGCAGGCGAATGTTAAAGTGACCTTCAGCAGGGGGCTCAACACCAGTCCTCAACACCCCCCAACCGGTCAAGTTTCAATGATATCCCAGCTGCAGTACAGGTGGCACAATCAGTCCCTGCTTCAGCACAGATGGCTGTCAGTGCAGGATAAGGTAGAATGCGATGCTCCAAAATTAGAAAGGGTTCCACCTGATAAAGTGCTGTTGCACGAAACGCGTAGGTGCGCTCGTGTGGTCCCTTTATTGCCTTTTTAGCCTGCAATAAACCTGACCTCATTGCTATTTTGGAGCTGCTCGCTTTTTTTCCCCTCTTCTTCGTCCCTCAAGTTGGAAGTCGGATTTCATTGGCTGTGCTCCTCATCAACTGCTGCTATCAGGTGGCTGTCAGTCCCTTGTTCAGCACAAGTGGCTCAGTCAGTCCCTGCTTCAGCACAGGTGGCTTAATCAGAGGCCTAGTCTTTGACTGAGCCTCTGATTGAGCCACTTGTGCTGAAGCTGGGATATCCTTAAAACCTGACCTGTTTGGAGGGGTCTTGAGGACTGGAGTTGAGCACCCCTGACCAATAGTTAAATCCTTAATAATGTATTTTGTTGACTTTGTTCTCTAAGAAGAAGGTTCAGGCAGTTGGAAGACTAGTCATACTCAGTCCTTTCTTATATTTCGGCATGTCCATGTGTGGATCACACCATGTCCATCTTTAACCAACACATATGGCAGCTGCAACTTACTACAGTATGATAATCTTCCTGAGCACTTACCTAGCTTTCTTTCAACACTAATGTTTTGTTTCCAGCCCATAGTGCTGTGTCCATGCCTGTAACTGTGCAGTGTGTGTCAGTCTTTACCTTATATTGCCTAGCACAGAGATGAGAGCTGCCAGGGTGAATCCATGTGCAAGAGCCGGCATCAGGGGCCCTGCACCGTGTGGGTTTATCAGCACCGACAGGCATCCCACGGAGAAGAAGAGCGTGCTCCCCAGCAGCTCTGCCAGGCAGGGCTGGACATACTTCTCCAGGATTGTAGGTTCATCCTTCTCCTTATTTTGGGTGGCGAGATCTTCTCTGGATGCTGAGCCCATACTCAGCTCCATCTCAGGGACATTCTTATCAGCTTCGGCCATACGAGTGTCCCTCTGTGAAACAGCCAAGTCAACCTCAACATAACCTCAATGTCGGTTGAGGCATGCACCCTGCTGTACCATGAGTGATAGACTACTGTACCATGAGTGATAGACCACTGTACCATGAGCGATAGACCACTCTACCATGAGTGATAGACCACTCTACCATGAGCGATAGACCACTGTACCATGAGCGATAGACCACTCTACCATGAGTGATAGACCACTGTTCCATGAGTGATAGACCACTCTACCATAAGTGATAGGCCACTCTACCATGAGCGATAGACCACTCTACCATGAGTGAAAGACCACTCTACCATGAGTGAAAGACCACTGTACCATGAGTGATAGACCACTCTACCATGAGTGATAGGCCACTCTACCATGAGTGATAGGCCACTCTACCATGAGTGATAGGCCACTCTACCATGAGTGATAGACCACTGTACCATGAGTGATAGACCACTGTACCATGAGTGATAGATCACTCTACCATGAGTGATAGACCACTCTACCATGAGTGAAAGACCACTCTACCATGAGTGATAGGCCACTCTACCATGAGTGATAGACCACTCTACCATGAGTGATAGACCACTGTACCATGAGTGATAGACCACTGTACCATGAGCTGCACCTAACCCATAACCCGACCATAATGTTCCCACCCCTACCCACCAACCAACCAAGCTCTCACTGCACCTAACCCATAACCCGACCATAATGTTCCCACCCCTGCCCACCAACCAACCAACCTCTCACTGCACCTAACCCATAACCCGACCATAATGTTCCCACCCCTACCCACCAACCAAGCAAGCTCTCACTGCACCTAACCCATAACCCGACCATAATGTTCCCACCCCTACCCACCAACCAACCAAGCTCTCACTGCACCTAACCCATAACCCGACCATAATATTCCCACCCCTACCCACCAACCAACCAAGCTCTCACTGCACCTAACCCATAACCCGACCATAATATTCCCACCCCTACCCACCAACCAAGCAAGCTCTCACTGCACCTAACCCATAACCCGACCATAATGTTCCCACCCCTGCCCACCAACCTCTCACTGCACCTAACCCATAACCCGACCATAATGTTCCCACCCCTACCCACCAACCAACCAACCTCTCACTGCACCTAACCCATAACCTGCCCATAATGTCGTCGTCCCCGCCCACCAACCAACGTCTCAATGCACCTAACACATAACCTGACCATAATGTTCCCACCCCTACCCACCCACCAAGCAAGTTGTCACTGCACCTAATCCCTAACCCAACCATAATGTCCCCACCTCCGCCCACACACCAAGCAAGCTCTCGCTGCACCTAACCCATAACCCGACCATAATGTTCCCACCCCTACCCACCAACCAACACTCATGGGTATAGTTGTCTAACACTCAGGTGAGAGTGCCATCACTCTGTGTAGCGTGGCCTATCCACTCCTGGTAGAGTGGTCCTATCACTCTGGTACAGTGGTCTATCACTCATGGTAGAGTGGTCTTTCACTCAGGTAGAGTGGTCTAGTCTATCGCTCCTGGCGAGTGTCCTACCCTCATGTACAGTGCGCCCGTCTACCATTCACCGTAATTTTGTTTTGGTTTTTTTCTACTTTTTCTCTCTATTTTTTGTAGTCATGTGGTTCCTACACACCCCTCTTCGTTTATGGACCGCGCCGTCGTACCATCTTTTCATTTTGTGAGTGTAGTTTGTGTTTGTTTTTGCCCTCTTTTTCACACTCATGGTAATGGTTCCTCTCACTCATGGCTGCACACAGTGGATCTTAGCCTTCCACTCGGACCACGCAGGTCTATCCTCTTCGTGGTACACGTGGTCTATTATCACGCATGGTAGGAGTGGGCCTATCACTCATGGTCGAGGCTGCTATATTCAACTCATGTAGATACCGACTGTCGCCTATCAATCATCTCAATAGGGTGCGTGCCTTCAAGTCTCACACATTTGGTACTCACAAGTTGTGTATTATTTATCTTTTCTTTCCTTCATCTTTCTAACAGTAGAAAGGTGTTGTGTGTCGTTCTTAGTCTCTCATTCTCTCGTATGACCCTGGTCAACCCAATCGCTCATCTCACGGTTGCGCAAGGTGGCCGATCACTTATTAGGCTGGTGAGAGGATGCCTTACACTTCATGACATGGTCTATCACCCCCATGGTAGAGTGGTATACATCGCTTCCCTGAGCGCACATCCCACTGTGATCCGTAAGGAAGGGGGAGGGGGCGAAACGATCCCATGCGCAGTGAGCAATGGGGGGAGGGAGAAGAGTGGTCTATCACTCATGGTAGAAGTGCATTATCCTCATCGGTACAGTGGTCTATCACGTCATGGTACAGTGGTCTATCACTCATGGACCACAGCAGGGTGATGCCGCAACGAGTGATAGACCACTGTACCATGAGTGATAGACCACTGTACCATGAGTGATAGATCACTCTACCATGAGTGATAGACCACTGTACCATGAGAGATAGATCACTCTACCATGAGTGATAGACCACTCTACCATGAGTGATAGACCACTCTACCATGAGTGATAGAGCACTGTACCATGAGTGATAGACCACTGTACCATGAGTGAAAGCAATTCATGCAAGAAAGTAAAACGGCATAGCAGAAGTTGGGTTGCCATAGCATAGTTCCCTATTCATGGGATTCATGGCCTACAGTTGGTGTAAGGTTAAAAGCAAGATTCACATAGACGCATACTGATAGACTAATGTCCACATGGACCTCCCAGTCTCTTTATATTCCCTGCTAACTACAAAATCACCCACTCTCCCAGAGCTAAGACATTTATTAGGAATGTCTGGTCTCCATGGTTCTCCCTTTCCTACCCCAAGCATTGGGAAGCCAGGCACACACACACACACACACACACACACATACACACACACACACACACACATACAGTACAATGGGGTGAAATACTTTTTGCTGGTAAATATAATAACAGGGGTTACAAATCCATGCTGTATGAGTAATGGACCCTTCGGAAATAAGGAACGAAGGAAGAGGTAAGATGAAGATCTAATATTTTACACTTGCCTAGAACCTTTAGGAAACACTAAACCCTCTTCCATTTTCTCCGTAAAACTTGCCTCCCTAGTGTTCGATTGCACCTCACCCCGTACACAAAGTTATTTGTCATCTACTTTCTTGGGATCCCCTCTGCAAGAAATGATCCATCCCCATAGATTTAATGGGATCCCCTCTACAAGAAATGATCCGTCCCCATAGACTTTCCTGGGACCCCCTCTACAAGAAATGATCCGTCCCCATAGACTTTCCTGGGACCCCCTTCTAGAAGGATTAAACAAAAAAATTGTGATTTTGTGCTCAAGGAGTAAATCAAATTTGTAAACAATACTCCAGTGTGAGTTCTTGTTGTGCTAGAGGATTGCCTATAATCCTTTACATTGGTGTAACCCCTAAAGTGTGGGTCAGATAGCTTTGTAATGTGAGTAATAACTTGTGCCGTTCCTCTACCGGAAACAACGTCTCACGGGGGACTTTCCTCTGCATTATCCTCTAGAAGGAATATGTTGACTCTCCTACAAGATGAAGATATTTCCCAAGCCAATAATCCCATTCTATGAAAGAAATACTTACCCTGTCTCCTCTCCGCTCTTTGCTCCGCGCGGTATATATTATACGGACAGTTACAGCACAAGTCCTGACGTCTGACAGCGATGCAGATCTGCTAACATGCAAAGTTCAGAAGGTTTATATCTGTGAGTTCGGGGCAATGAACCAGAGGGCAAAAAGTGGACTGGAACCAAACTCTATAGAACAGATCAGGGGCAGCCAACTACAGGGCTACCAATAGGACAGGTTTTCAGAATATCCCAGCTTCAGCACAGGTGGCTCAATCAGTGGCTCAGTCCTTAGATATAAATGATTACAGATTTCTTCTTGTGTTGTCTCTCTACCCAAGGGGTACTGGTGCTATCCATGCAATGACCCCTCCATTCAACATAGTGTATATATATATATATATTGTGAAACTTGAACCCTAAATCAAAAGATAATTCAGAAGCTTCCGAAAACTCAAAGAAATATGAAGAGATGCATGCTGGGTATTATCTGAAGAGACAGGGAGAAAATGAATGGGTTTGAAACCCAACAAAAGTCTGTGACATCATCATAAGGGGCAAGAAAATAAAATGGAGGCGGGACGGACATATCCCAAGAAGAAATTACCGTTGTCGGACAGAGATGGTAATCAACTGGATTCCAAGGGATATTAAAAGGCCAACATGACGTCCAAAAGTAAGATGGGAGGATGAGATCAGGAAATGGTTTGGAGCGACGTGGAGAAGAGCGGAGGTAACCGCAGGACCTGGGAGATCATTGGGGAGGTTTCATCCAGCAGTGGGGAGACACAGGCTGGAGAGGATGGTATGAGGGAATGTGTGGGAGCGACGTGGAGAAGAGCGGAGGTAACCGCAGGACCTGGGAGATCATTGGGGAGGTTTCATCCAGCAGTGGGGAGACACGGGCTGGAGAGGATGGGATGAGGGAATGTGTGGGAGCGACGTGGAGAAGAGCGGAGGTAACCGCAGGACCTGGGAGATCATTGGGGAGACTTCATCCAGCAGTGGGGAGACACGAGCTGGAGAGGATGGGATGAGGGAATGTGTGGGAGTGACGTGGAGAAGAGACGCTGTAACCGCAGGACCTGGGGGATCATTGGGGAGGCTTCATCCAGCAGTGGGGAGACACGGGCTGGAGAGGATGGGATGAGGAAATGTGTGGGAGCGACGTGGAGAAGAGGTTGTAACCGCAGGACCTGGGAGATCATTAGGGAGACTTCATCCAGCAGTGGGGAGACACGGGCTGGATGATGCACGGGAGATGGATGATACTATAATTATACATATAAATATATTTACATGCCCACGAGTGGGATGCAACACAAGTGCTGTAACTTTCGGAGGAACAGCCTGTAGTTTGTATAATTTAACACTGATTAAACTGTAAGTTCTGAAGTCATTTTGTCAGACTTGTGGGGGCCTCGGAAAACACACAACCCGGTGACGGGAATCAAATGGTTTTGGTAAACTGTCAGGGGTCCACATTTTTGCAAATGAAAACATTTCCGGGAAACTAATCACCGAGGGTTTTCCATCGACGTATAACAGCAAAAAGGTTTGCAGGAAACACGGAGTGTGACAGGCAGACGAAAACTTGTGAATGACACAAAAGAACAGGTGTGCGATGCTCACAGAGAGACGGAGGCATGCGAGTGCCATGACCTCGTCTTAAAATAGCCCGGTCTAATAATGGAATACCAATAAAAATATGGGCTGCCAAAATATAAACGCCCGTCATAACAGCAGTCCGATGCAAATAAAGACAATCAAATAAACAAAATCAATGGAGATGGTTCAAAGTGGGGAAATAAAGTCTATAGAGGAGGTAGAGGCAGCTTATTGCTGGGTTTCTTCTGGAGCCTGTGAATTTTATTTAAATATACATATATATATATATATATTCATCGGGGAGGCATTCATACTGCAGTGGATCGACAAGGGCTGAAGATGATGATGATGATATATATATATATATATACACTGAGCAGGGCAGTTGGCACTCCGATTAAAATAATTAATAGAACTGGTGCATGTCACGTATAGACATGTAGAAGGTCCCTCTGTGCGGACGGAAACGTTGGCTGCAGTGTGCCTGCTTTCAAATATACTATTTGATATCTTACATTTAGGGCTGTCTCGTGATTCCGGTCTCATCATCGGTATCGTATATATATATATATATACAATGTATCTGCCACAACTACTAGTACAGTGTATCTGCCACAACTACTAGTACAGTGTATCTAACACAACTATAACAAAACTACTAATACAGTGGTATCTGCAACTGCAACATGAACGTCCAAGACTGACAGTGTATCTGAACCAACTACTAAAGCGATCACAACTATAGTAAGAGTATCTGCCACCTACTATTACAGTGTATACTGCAACCACTATAACAGGGTATCGGCCAAAACTAATAAGTGTATCTGCCACAACTAATAGTACAGTGTATCTGCCCACTACTAGTACAGTGTATCTGCCACAAACTACTTAATACAGTGCTACTGCCACAAATGCTAAGTACAGTTGTATCTGCCAAATACTAATACAGTGTATCTGCCACAATGTAACAGTGATATGACAACTACTAATACAGTGTATCTGCCACAACGCTAATACAGTGTATCTGCCACAACTACTAATACAGTGTATCTGCCACACTACTATACCGTGTACTGCCACACTGCGATAAGTGTATCTGCCACATACCGTAGTACAGTGGTCATGCCACAACACTACTAGTACAGTGTCTCTGCACAAACTACTAGTAACAGTGTATCTGCCACAAACTTAATACAGTGTATCTGCCACCAACTGCTAATACAGTGTACAATCTGCCACAAACTACTAATACAGTGTATCTGCCACAAACTGACTAATACAGTGTATATCTTGCCACAACGAATAGTACAGGGTACGGACACATGACTAATACAACTAGTATTTGTCTTGGCAGATACCTGTATTATAGTTGTGTTCGCGGTGAGTGTTACAACACTTTCCTAGTATTGTGCAGATACACTGTTAATTAGCATTGTGGCAGAACATCTTTATTAGTAGTTGTGGCAGTATACATCTGTATTAGCAGTTGTGGCAGATAACACTGTATAGTAGTTGTGGCAGATACGCCCCTGTCCTAGTATTTGTGCAGATACAACTGTACTAGTAGTTGTGGCAGACCACTGTACTAGTAGTTGTTGCGATACACTGTTAGCAGTTGTGGCAGATACACTGTATGTATTTGTGGCAGTACAAAACCTGTATTAGTAGTTGTGGCAGATACACTGTATTAGCAGTGTGGCAGATACACTGTAGTAGTAGTTGTGGCGATACCGCTGTATTACTGCAGTTGTGGAGATACACCTGTTCCTAGTAGTTGTGCATGATAGCACATGTATTATCATTGTGGCAGATACACTGTAATTATTAGTGTGGCAGATAACACTGTCTAGTAGTTGTGGCCAGATCACTGTACTATAGTTGTGCAGACATACAACCACGCTGTAAAGTAGTCGTTGGGCAGATACACTGTAATTAGAGTTTTGGCATACCACAGACTGTATTAGTAGTTGTGCAGATCCACTGTACTAGTCTTGTGGCACGATACCCGTACTAGGAGTTTTGATGCAACTACACTGTATTAAGTATTTGTGTTAGATACAACCTGTCTAGTAGTTGTTGGACGATACACCTGTTATTAGTAGTTGTTGCAGATACACTGCTATTTAGTAGTTGTGGTGCTCACGTATACACTGTACGAGTAGTGTGGCAGATACAACTGTCCTAGTAGTTTGTCGGCAGCATACATTGTATATATATATATATATACGATACCGATGGATGAGCACCCCAAGTTAGAGCACTGAGACGCCCTAATTAAGATATCACATAGTATAGTGAAGCAGGCACGCGCCCAACGTTGCCCGTCCGCACAGAGTTACTCCTTCTACCTGGTCGATACTGACTGCACCATTTCTATTAATTATTTTACATCGTTGGAGTGGCCAACTGTCCCTGCTCACACTTTCAGTGTATATATATAATATTATCATCAGCATCATCTCAGGAGCCTTGTCGAGTCCAACTGCATATGAATGCCTCCCCTCCCCCGCTAATATATATATACTATAGATGTATATTTTAAACTAAAATTCACAACTGCTCCGATAGAAACCCATGCATAAGCGTTCCTCTAATCTACCTCCTCTATAGACTTTATTTCCCCACTTTGACCATCTCCATTGATTTTGTCTTTATTTGATTGTCTTTATTTGCATCGGACCTGCTGTTTATGACTGGCGTTTATATTTTGGCAGCCCATATTTTATTGGGATCCATCCTCTCGTTATTAGTCCTCGTAGCTTTATTAGAGACGAGGTCATGAATGGCACTCGCATTCCTCCGTCTGCTCGTGACTCGCTACCTCTGTTCTATTGTGTCATCTTTCACAGTTTTCGTCTGCCTGTCACACTACCGTGTTTCCTGCAAACCTTTTTAGCCTTGTTACTTAACGTCGATGGGAAAACCCTCGTGCATTCGTTTCCCTGTAACTGTTATTCCATTTGCAAAAAGTTGGCCTTCCCTACAGTTTACCACCAAAAACCATTTGATTCCCGTCACCGGGTTGTGTTGTTTTTTTCCGAGGCCCCCTCGCCCTACAAATCTTGAACAATAATGACTTCAGACTTACGAGTTTAATCCGTGTTGCAACATTAGTACAGAATACAGGCTGTTCCTCCCGAAAGTTACAGCACCTTGTTGCAAGTCCCACTCGTTGGGCATTAAATATAATTTATATGTTACTAATTATAGTAATCATCCATCTCCCGTGCATCATCCAGTCCCGTGCTACTTCCCCACGGCTTGGGATCGAAAGTCTCCCAATTGATCCTCACCAGAGTCCTGCTTGATGACAACCATCTTCTCCACGTTCTGCTCTTCCTACACATTCCCTCATCCCATCCTCTCCAGTCTCCTTTGTCCTCCCCCCCACTGACTGGATGAAGCCTCCCAATGAATCCCCCGGTCCTGCCTGCGTACAGCGTCTCTTCTCACCCTCACTTGGTCCTCCCCCACATTCCCTCAAGTCGTCCCATCCTCTCCGGCCTCCGGTCTCACCCACTGCTGGCATGAATCTCCCCATGATCTCCCAGTCTGCGGCTTCAAACTGCCTCTCTTTCTCCACGTCGCTCCCACACACTCCCTCATCCCACCTCTCCAACCCGTAATGTCCCCTCCCACTGCGTATGAACCCGTCCCCAATGATCTCCCGGTCCTGCGGTTACCCTCCGCGCTTCTTCCCACGTACGCTCCCCACACATCATTCCCTCATACCATCCTCTCCAGCCTTTTCTCCCCAACTACATGATGAAACACCGTCCCCGAATCGAGGTCATCCCAGGTCCGCTGTTACCTCCGCTCTTCTCCACGTCCGCTCCCCAAACATTCCCCCATCCCATCCTCACTCAGCCCACTGTGTCTTCTCCTCTCCCCACTTGTCTGGTATGAGTCGACCTCCCCATATGATCTCCAGTGGTCTGGCGGTTTTACCGGTCCGGCTCTTCTCCACGTCGCTCAAAACCATTTCCTTATCCCATCCTCCCATCTTACTTTCTGGACGTTCAATGTTGGCCTTTTAATATCCCTGGAATCCAGTGATCTGCACCATCTCTGTCCGACACCTGTAATCTCTCTTCTTGCGAATATCGTTCCGTCCGCCCATCCATTTTATTTCCCTTCGCCCCTTATGATGATGTCCACAGACTTTTTGTTGGGTTCTCAAACCATTCATTTTCTCTCCTGTCTCTTATATAATGACCAGCTGGCATCTCTTCATATTTCTTTTTCTTCTGTCAGTTTTCGGAAGCTTCGCAAATTATCTTTTTAAATTTAGGGTATCAAGTTCCACAATATATCTATAGTATATATCAACACTATGTTTGAATTAGGGTCATTGCACTGGATAGCATCTCCCTTCAGTACCCTCCTCGTTGGGTAGAGGACAACACCAAGAAGAAATCTGTTATTCATTTATAATCCTAAGGACTGAGGCCCTGATTGAGTGAGCCCACCTGTGCTGAACTGGCTCGGCGATATTCTGAAAACTGTCCTATCTGGTATGCCCTGGATAGTTGGGCTGCCCCTGATCTGTTCTAAGATTTTCTGTTCCAGTCCACTTTTTGCCCTCTGGTTCATTGCCCGAACTTCACAGATATAAACCTTCTGAACTTTGCATGTTTAGCGAGGATGTCTGCAATCGCTGTCAGACGTCGGACTTGTGTCTGTAACTGTCGTATAATATATTACCTGTCTACCGCTCAGTGCGCGGAGCACAAGAGCGGATGAGCGCAGTCAGGGTAATTATTATCTTTTCTAGAATGGGATTATTGGCTTGGGAAATACTCCTTCACTCTCTGTGTAGGAGAGTCAACTTTCCTTCTAAGGATATGCGACAGGGAAAGTCCCCCCCGTGAGACGTTCGTTTTTCCTCCGGTAGAGGAACGGCACAAGTTATTACTCTCACATTACAACCTATCTGACCCACAGCTTTAGGGGTTACACCAATGTAAGGAATTATAGGCAATCCTCTAGCTCACAACAAGAACTCACACGGAGTAATGCTTTACAAAATTGGATTTACTCTCCTTGAGGCAGCAAAATCACATTTTTTTTGTTTAATTTAATCCTTCCTAGAAGGGGTGTCACCTCCAGGAAATTCTATGGGGACGGATATTTCTTGTAGAGGGGGCTCCCAGGTCAGAAGTCTATGGCGGGACGGATCATTTCTTTGTAGAGGGATCCCATTAAATCTATGTGGATGGATCATTTCCTCTGGCAGAGGGGATTCCAAGGCAAGTATATGACAAATAACTTTGGTGTACGGGGTGAGTGCAAAGTCGCAACTACTAGGAGCAAGTTTGGACGGAGGAAGAATGAGAGGGTTTAGTTTGTCCTAAAGGTCTAGGCGAAGATTGTATAAATGAGTAGATCTTCATCTTACTCTTCCTTCGTTCCTTATTTCCGAAGGGTCCAATTACTATACACATGGATTTTGTAACGCCCTGTTTATTATTTTACCAGCAAAAAGCTATCTTCACCCCCCCATTGTACTGTAGTGTGTGGGGGTGTGTGTGTATGTGTGTGTGTGTCGTGGTTGCTGTGTGCTGTGTTTCCTGGCTTCCCAATGCTTGGGGTAGCGAAAGGGAGACCATGGACACCAGACAGTCCTATAACATGTCTTAGCTCTGGGAGACGTGGGTGATTTTGTGAGTTAGCCGGGATATAATAAGAGACTGGGAGGTCCATGTGACATTAGTCTATCAGTATGCTTCCTACTGCGAATCTTGCTTTAACCTTCACACCAACCTGTAGGCCATGAATCCTGATGGGAACGATGCTATGGCAACCCAACTTCTCTATGGCCGTTTTACTTTCTTGCATAATGCTTTCACTCCTGTGTAACACTGGCCTATCACTCATGGGACACGTCGCCTCTCACTCATGGTAGAGTGGTCTATCACTCATGTAAGTGGTCAGATCTCACTCATGGGTAGGGTGATCTATCCTCTCATAGGTAAGTGGTTCTATCACTCATGGCTTAGCAGTGATCTTTCACTGCATGGTAAGCAGTGGTCTAATCACCTCATGGTACATGTTGGTCTATCCACTCATGGGTATAGTTGTCTAACACTCAGGTGAGAGTGCCATCACTCTGTGTAGCGTGGCCTATCCACTCTGGTAGAGTGGTCCTATCACTCATGGTACAGTGGTCTTCACTCATGGTAGAGTGGTCTTTCACTCAGGTAGAGTGGTCTAGTCTATCGCTCCTGGCGAGTGTCCTACCCTCATGTACAGTGCGCCCGTCTACCATTCACCGTAATTTTGTTTTGGTTTTTTTCTACTTTTTCTCTCTATTTTTTGTAGTCATGTGGTTCCTACACACCCCTCTTCGTTTATGGACCGCGCCGTCGTACCATCTTTTCATTTTGTGAGTGTAGTTTGTGTTTGTTTTTGCCCTCTTTTTCACACTCATGGTAATGGTTCCTCTCACTCATGGCTGCACACAGTGGATCTTAGCCTTCCACTCGGACCACGCAGGTCTATCCTCTTCGTGGTACACGTGGTCTATTATCACGCATGGTAGGAGTGGGCCTATCACTCATGGTCGAGGCTGCTATATTCAACTCATGTAGATACCGACTGTCGCCTATCAATCATCTCAATAGGGTGCGTGCCTTCAAGTCTCACACATTTGGTACTCACAAGTTGTGTATTATTTATCTTTTCTTTCCTTCATCTTTCTAACAGTAGAAAGGTGTTGTGTGTCGTTCTTAGTCTCTCATTCTCTCGTATGACCCTGGTCAACCCAATCGCTCATCTCACGGTTGCGCAAGGTGGCCGATCACTTATTAGGCTGGTGAGAGGATGCCTTACACTTCATGACATGGTCTATCACCCCCATGGTAGAGTGGTATACATCGCTTCCCTGAGCGCACATCCCACTGTGATCCGTAAGGAAGGGGGAGGGGGCGAAACGATCCCATGCGCAGTGAGCAATGGGGGGAGGGAGAAGAGTGGTCTATCAACTCATGGTAGAGTGTCTTATCGCTCATCGGTACAGTGGTCTATCACGTCATGGTACAGTAGTCTATCACTCATGGACCACAGCAGGGTGATGCCGCCACAACTACTAATACAGTGTATCTGCCACAACTACTAGTACAGTGTATCTGCCACAACTACTAGTACAGTTTATCTGCCACAACTACTAATACAGTGTATCTGCCACAACCCCTGGTATAAAGATGAACGATTTAATTCAGTTTGGATATTCTTTCCTTAGGGGGTCAGCACTATGTCCCCCCCCCCTCCCATGCCGTATATTGACTTTAACTTTGCTGTATGTCTTCCCCTATACTAAATAAATTGCAAGCTCTTTGGCATAGGACAGGGGTGGCCATCTCCAATCCTCAAGGGCCACCAACAGGTCAGTTTTTCAGGATATCCCTGCTTCAGTCAAAGACTGTCGTTTCAGCACATCTTCAGTACCGCCCGTGCTGAAGCAGGGACATCCTGATCTGCTGGTGGCCCTTGAGGACTGAACTTGGCCTGCCCTAGAACCGGGAGACCTTCTCCTTGCTGTGCTAGTTTAGATGTCACCCATGCATTGTCCATATTGTGGTATTCTCCACGATTGCCTGCATGATCATATTGTGATACACCAGGGTCCATTATTATAATCATGATACAATCACGGCAATAATAACACCAATGCGAGCTGGTGTAGGGAATACCCATCAGCATTGTCCGAGACGCCCAGGGATAGGTGTTAGCAGCAATATTTTAGATGTTCGACAGCAAGACATCTGACCTGTCACTAATGGTGCAGACAAGAGGATAAGGTATGTAACTAATACTGCACCAACAGGGGGCAGCGCCACCTAAAAATGAATGCTGTAGAGAAGTATTAAGTATTACCTTTAACTTCTTCAGGTTCCCTGGATCTCCGGTGCCGTTTGGTATTTGCTTCTTTCCTCACTTGAGAACTGTTACCACTCGCTTGTAGCACACCTGTGTGATTGGCACTGTACCCCCGATGTTGTGTTTGCTTCTAAATACTGGACCAGGCGGCAGGTAGTGCCCAGTGGTGCCGCGCCCTCTGCATTGTCTCTGGCATTGGATGTTTGAGAGTTGATGCAGACATACAGTAACACCTGACACTGGCCCGGCTCCCAGGCCAATGGACTGTGAACATGGAGATCCGGGTTCTAGAACAGCGCACTGTACCTGCCAACTAACGTCAATCCATCAGGTACACAACCGCCATATGAATAGCAAGCGTACGGCTCGCAGATCACCTGTATTGTATTGTACGTCTTTATTTATATAGCGCCACTAATGTACATAGCGCTTCACAGCAGTAATACACGTGGTAATCAAATAAATAACAGATAATATAAATAACAGATCATGGGAATAAGTGCTACAGGCATAAAAGTAACATTTCGGAAGAGGAGTCCCTGCCCCGAGGAGCTTACAGTCTAATTGGTAGGTAGGTAGAACGTACAGAGCAGCCCACTGGAACATGCCATTTCTTGTATAGAGCAGATAGCGTATGTAGCACTATACACAGAATAATACATGTCTAGCCCAAAGAGTTTACAATCTATGTTTTCATACCCGAGGCAAAGGAAGAAGAGGTAGCTGGCACAAGGTATGTCTATCCACTTCAAAGGCTTTATTTTAACCCCACAGCTGTTCTTTATTCATGTGCATGAACATCATGCATTTTACATTAGTAATAAGTATTCCCACACATTACAGAGCTCCCTTTCCTTAGAGATTATAGAAAGTATCCACAAGACCCTTGTATGGGACAATGTGGTACCTACTAGCAACTAAAAAGACTTCTTCTAGTGTGGGTCTAGTGTATCTGTTAGTATATACAGATAGTAGGAGATGATAAAAAGTTTGGGTGGGATCACCAACTGTATTTACTGGTTGGAACCAATAACACAGTTGGTGCTTCACTCTTTTAGAAAAATAAGACACTGTAGAGGGTTGAAGGTGCATGCTCAGTATCCCTATACAATGGAGCATTTGCATATTCGTGTAGGGCTCTGGACATTTTCTGCTGCTGTAGCTATGCAAGGACTGAGTCCAGCTGCCCCTGGCATCCTGATGAGTGGAGGTATCTTCCATTGTATAGCATGGAGATCCTGTCCATGGAATGATCCTGGAGGAGTGAAGACTTTGTTAGAACGTTGCACCAAGACTATATATATATATGGGAATCCCATGAAAGTGTGTGGGGACAAATCATTTTTATACATGGGAACTCATTAAAGTCTATGGTAACAAATCAGTTCTCTTACAGGGGAAACCTACTAAGGTCTATAGGGACACCTTTTTCTTGTAGAGGGCAATCCCATGAAAGTCCATGGGGACACATTATTTCTTGTAAAGGGGGGTCCCATAAACATCTATAGGGAATCAAACATAGAGGGAATCAAGAACATGCAACTTGGGGTGCCCCTAATACAGGGGGACATAAAAAGAGAGCAATACAAAGCATGGGTACGTCTCTAGGGAAACATGTTTTCTTGTAGCAGGGAAACCCATGAAATTCTATGGTTCTTATTTATGTATTTATTAAATGTTTTACCAGGGAGTAATACATTGAGAGTTACCTCAAGTAAGACAAATAATACATGGTTACAAATACAGTTACATAAGTGAACAGAGTATACATTATATACAAGACATTGCATGCACAGTTACAGATAATATATATTATGGGCGTATGAAACAGTTACAGACCAGATTCAAATGTGAGACAGCCTTAGTTTTGAAAGAACTTAGACCGGTGGCGGCTGTGAGAGTCTCCGGTAGATTGTTCCAGATTTGGGGTGCACGGTAAGAGAAGGAGGAGCGGCCGGATACTTTGCTGAATCTTGGGACCATGAACAGTCTTTTGGAGTCAGATCTTGTAGAGAGGGGTCCCATGAAAGTCCATGGGGACAGATTATTTCTTGTAGAGAGGGGTCCCATGAAAGTCCATGGGGACAGATTATTTCTTGTGGATAGGTCCCATGAAAATCCATGGGGACAGATTATTTCTTGTAGAGAGGGGTCCCATGAAAGTCCATGGGGACAGATTATTTCTTGTAGAGAGGGGTCCCATGAAAGCGTATGGAGATAAGTTTCTCATGACACTATTGGAGTATGTCCCGGGGGTTTCTCGGAATGAGGACAGCCTGAAAATGTGTTGGGTTAAGAGAGAGACGTTCATATCTCAGAGTGAATGTGAACCCTTCACCAAGCTAAGAGTTATTTAAATAATAGATGGAAACATAAAAAAACAAGGAATAAATAATTCATCTTCAAGAATACGTGGAGAATACGGGATGACCATGTCCCACTGCTTTCCTTAGGAGCTGGGTCACAAGGTTACCAGGAGGAAATGACTAGGAGACTCTGGCCAAATATGTCTCTTTTATATTAAACGGGAGATTCACGGGGTAACAGAACTGATTCAGCGTTAGTTGCATTGTAAGAACCCGGCAGTTAACGCCGGGTAAGGAGTTATCCCACAATGGACCTGAACGAGTCACTAAAGTGGGGACATTCTGATAGTAAGGAGCTTCTGGGAGCTGAGGGTCTCTGGTGTTTGTATGGTATGGAGGTGAGAGGTACATGTCCATGCTGTCTGTGTATTAGGAGGGGGTGAGAGGTGTGTGTCCCTGATGTCTGTGTATTAGGAGGTGGTGAGGTATGTTTCCCTGATGCCAGTGTATTAGGAGGGGGTGAGAGATATGTGTCCCTGATGTCTGTGTATTAGGAGGGGGTGACAGGTACGTGTCCCTGATGCCTGTGTATTAGGAGGGGGTGAGAGGTACGTGTCCTTGCTATCTGTGTATTAGGAGGGGATGAGAGGTATGTGTCCCTGATGTCTGTGTATTAGGAGAAGGGGAGAGGTACGTGTCCCTGATGTCTGTGTATTAGGAGGGGATGAGAGGTATGTGTCCCTGATGTCTGTGTATTAGGAGGTGGTGAGAGGTGCGTGTCCCTGATGCCTGTGTATTAGGAGGGGGTGAGAGGTGTGTGTGTCTGATGCCTGTGTATTAGGAGGGGGTGAGAGGTACGTGTCCCTGATGTCTGTGTATTAGGAGGAGGTGAGAGGTACGTGTCCCTGATGTCTGTGTATTAGGAGGGGGTGAGAGGTATGTTGTCCCTGATGCCTTTGTATTGTAGGGGTGAGAGGTGGTGTCCCTGATGCTGTGTATTAGGAGGGGTGAGAGGTAGGTGTCCTGATCTGTGTATTAGGAGGGGGTGAGAGGTATGTGTCCCTGATGGCCTGTGTATTAGGAGTGGGTGAGAGGTACGTGTCCCTGATGCCTGTGTATTAGGAGGGGGTGAGAACGTATGTTGGCCTGATCCTGTGTATTGGAGGGGGTGAGAGGTACTTTGTCCTGCTGATGCTGTGTATTAGGAGGGGGTGAGAGGTATGTTCCCTGATGCTGTGTAGTAAGCGGGGTTAGAGGTGTGTTCCTGATGTCTGTTATTGGAGTATGTCGGGGTGGAGGTAATGTGTCCCTGATCGCCTCTGTATTAATAGGGGTGAGGGGTATGTGTATTCCTGATGTCGCTTATTAGGGGGGGTGAGAGGTACGTGTCCCTGATGCCTGTGTATTAGGGAGGGTGAGAGGTATGTGTTCCTGATTCCGGTGTATTAAGAGGGGGGTGAGGGTACATGTCCATGCTGTCGCTGTTATTAGGAGTGGGTGAGGGTACGTGTCCTGATGTCGTGTGTAATTAGGAGGGGATGAGAGGTATGTGTCCCTGTGTCTGTGTTTAGGAGGGGTGAGAGTATGTGTCCCTGATCCTGTGTTTTGGAGGGGTGAGAGGTGTTGTGTTCCTGATGTCTCTGTGATAGGAGTGGGTGAGAGGTATTCCCTGATGCCTGTTAATTAGAGGGGGTGAGAGGTTATCGCTGTTCCTGATGCCTGTGTATTAGGAGGGGGTGAGAGGTACGTGTCCCTGATGCCTGTGTATTAGAGGGGGTGAAGAGGTTATGTGTCCTCTGAACCTGTTGTATGGAGGGGTGAGAGTTATGTGTCCCTATGGCCTGTGTATTAGGAGGGGGTGGAGGTATGTGTCCCTGATGCCTTGTTTAACGAGGGGGTGAGGGGTATGTGTTCCTGATGTCTGCTTATTAGGAGGGGGTGAGAGGTATGTGTCCCTGATGCCTCTGTATTAAGAGGGGGTGAGGGGTATGTGTTCCTGATGTCTGCTTATTAGGAGGGGGTGAGAGGTACGTGTCCCTGATGCCTGTGTATTAGGAGATGGTGAGAGAGGTAAGTGTGTCCCTGATGCCTGTGTATTAGAGCGGGGGTTAGGGTATAGTGTCCCTGATGTCTGTGTATTAGGAGGGGTTCTGATAGGTTTAGGGATTCACAATACACTCACCATTCTCACACACCAACCTTCCTTACCCCCCTGTGTCTCCCTCCCCCAGTCCTTATAGATGTCAGCTCCTGGGGCCACGGCACTCCCATACCTATGTAACAATGTTGCTAAATGTTCGTTATCTTCCTGTGCACGTCCTCCGCTGCGCTTTCCTACGCGCTCCGGAATATTTGTGGGCATTATAGGAATTGTATGAAAACAATAAAATAATAAAATGACATTTATTATAATCTTATAATCAGAATATCAGGACTTTCCCAGGTCAGGCGGGTCCTTCTCATTCTGCTGGATTAGATCCAATGTTGGGTCTGTCTCCCTCCTAATAGAGGAACTGAGAATTTTACATCCTAATAGAGGTATAATTAGTATTTTATCTGGCAGTGCTAGGACCTGCAAACTGGCTCTGCCTGCCGTGGCGTCTTGTCGTGGCTCACAGGCTCACAACGCTTTGGCCAAAGGTGTTAAACTAAATGACCCTTTTTCAAGAGATATATATAGTGTGTATTTTGTCAAATGGATTAGCATTTGGGCTTCTCTGTCGCTGTTGTAATCCTATAATAGTATTATTACTAATATTAATGTAAATCATTGCGTATCGATACCCCCCTTAAGCTACTCGTGTCAGCTCTTTCTTAGGGTCTGGTAGCATCTGCAGTTGCCCAGAGCCTAATGTACCCTCCAAACCCTTCTGGGTAACATCACACCCCTCCCCTCCCCTCCCTTTCATTTCTCTGCGTCTCCCCAGCTGCAAGAAGAGGGCCAATCCACAAAACTACAACTCCCGGCTGCCAGGCGGCAGCACAGAGCATGCGCAGACCAGCCTGCTGTCAGCCTGCAGTGGGAATAGCAGCTAGGGAGGGGGGGGTTTCTCCAGCTGGGAGGGCACAACTGGTCTACTAGGGGAGGGGGGGTTGGGGAGTGCTGGACCATGCAATAAATAAGAAGGGGTACAAGGCAGCACCCCACCCTCCAGGACCCCTCACCCATGGATTTAACCTGCATCTCGCTGGCAACCTCTTGTGCATTACAAGATGCTATGCTGCTGCAGCACCCATGCACCCTATAGGGGACATGTAATTTGCTGCTACACTTGGAGGGAGGATGGTGTATGTATTTATTTATTTATTTTGGGCGTCATATAATAACCATAAGATACATATATATATATGTTATTATATAATATATCTATATAGTGCAAAGATGAAGAAGCAATTTAATATGGATGAGACAGCTTGCCAGTCAGACGTGGGAAGGTAAGAGAGAACCACACTCCTGTGTTTTTATTCATTGTGTCACCTTTAAACGCTACCTTCTGTGCCCAATTGCTGTAGCCCTCCCCAAGCCATTCTGTAAATGCATATCTGGGTTGCTGCTGTGAGTCACTGCTGGTTTGGCATTTACCCTTGGCATCCTTACATGCAGGTCATTGGGAAGGAAGGAGTCAGTTCTACTGCATGGTGATAGCTGGTACATAAGATGTTATGTATATTATATGTGTGTAAGCATCCGTATATCTATAGATCCATAACTGTGTATAAAATCATATTGGGTTGCATATTCTAGGATGTCCTTGATAAATTCCTGAGTTGCCTGTGATGTGTGTGTGTGTGTGTGTGTGTGTGGTGTGTGTGTGTGTGTGTGTGGTGTGTGTGGTGTGGTGTTTACATGACTGTGGCTGTTTAGGGTTGTAATTCCCTGGAGGGTTTGGTTGTGTACAACAGCTCCTAAGGATGAGGTGCCAACACCCTACAGGTATTATTGCTGTGCGTTGTGTATATATGTATGTATTCTGTCTGTAGTATTCGTCAGATACAATGATGTCAATAGCGCCGCGGTGTGTTTTCCCCCATGCTGGGTAGGTATTTCAATAAGGGCTGTTGGCGTCGTCAGAAAGCAATTTAATGGAGGAAACTGCACCGTTGCTGCCGGAACAGCGACCTTGCGAATAAAGAGACTAGTGTGAGAGGGGAGGGGGTGCCAGTTGTGAGAGAGGGGAGGGGGTGCCAGTGTGGAGAGAGGGGAGGGGGTGCCAGTGTGAGAGAGGGGAGGGGGTGCCAGTGTGAGAGAGGGGGTCAGGGGGAAGGTGGGGCCATGTGAAGGGAGGTGAGGAGAGGGAGAGGGGCCCAGTGTGAGAGAGGGGAGGGGGGCCAGTGTGAGAGAGGGGAGGGGGTGCCAGTGTGAGAGAGGGGAGGGGGTGCCAGTGGTGAGAGAGGGAGTGCAGGGAGGGGGGGTGCCAGTGTGAGAGAGGGGAGGGGGTTCCCAGTGAGGAGGGAAGGGGCTGAGTGAAGACGAGGGGCGCCATTGGTATGGGGGAGTGGCCAGTGTGAGACCGAGGGGAGGGGGGCCACTTGTGTAGAGAGGGGAGGGCGTGCAGTGTTAGAGAGGGGCGGGGTTGGGGGCAGGGGAAGCGGTGCCATGTGAGAGAGGGGAGGGGTGCCAGTGTGAGAGAGAGGGACGGGCGCTTCCGTGTGACGAGGTCGGGACGGGTCCAGTGAGAGAGTGGACGGGTATTGGGATGATGAGGGTGCCAGTGGGGAAGAGAGGGGGTGCCAGTGTGAGATAGGGGAGGGGGTGCCATGTGAGAAGAGGGGGAGGGGGTGCCATGTGAGGAGGAGGGGTTCCAGTGTGAGAGAGGGGAGGGGTGCCAGTGTGAGAGAGGGGAGGGGTGGCAGTGTGAGAGAGGGGAGGGGGTGCCAGTGTGAGAGAGGGGAGGGGGGTGCCATGTTGAAGGGGGGGATGGGGTGCCAGTGTGGAAGGAGGGGAGGGGTTGCCATGTGAGAGAGGGAGGAGGGGGTGCCAGTGTGAAAGAGGGGTGGAGGGGTGCCAGTGATGAGAGAGTGGAGGGGTTGCCAGTGTGAGAGAGGGGGGTGGCCATGGGAGGGGAGGTGTGCCAGTGTGAGATGAGGAGGTGGCCCAGTGTGAGAGGGGGGAGGGGGTGCCAGTGTAGATGGGGGGGGGGTGCCAGTGTGGTGGTGGGGGGGGGTGCCATTGATGATGGTGGAAGGGGCCATGGGGGGGGGTGCCGTGTGAGGGGTAGTAGTGAAGAGGAGTGCCATGATAGAAGGGGGTAGGGGTCCAGTGTGAGAGAGGATGGGGTGCCAGTGTGAGATGGGGGACGGGGTGCCAGGATGAGCAGGCTGGCAGCAGGCCGCCTCACTCCTGCTTTTCTCTTGGGATTGTCCCTAGAACACTCCTCTGGTTCCAGGTTCTTTTATGATAAGGCTGCACTGGTAATAAGGCGCTCTAGGAGTTGAGATACCATACACTTGTGATATAAGACGTGTGTGTGTGTGTGTGTGTGTGTGAGTGTGTGTGTGTGTGTGTATGTAGCTTAGTTGTTGGAACACTGACTTTGAAGTGGGGATACGCTGTATCTCCCTGTGCCGAAAGTAGATTGTAAGCTCCTGGTTTTAAGCTTTCGCGAGTTCTCCTCTCTTCCTCAGGTCGGCGATACCGATTTACACAGGGTTCTATGGCTAAAACAGAGATTAGGAGAGGAGAGAAAAAACAGAGATGTAGATAACGTCTGATGAGCCCTTACTACGCCATTACCTCACCGTTACCACCCCATCCCCGCCATTAACCGTCGCCGTTACCTCACTCTACCTTATTTACATCTCTGGTTTTTTCTTCTTCTGCTTACCGAGCGTCCTGCGGTGATCCCCGGAGCCAACGTCTGCTTACCGAGGGTCCTGCGGTGATCCCCGGAGCCAACGTCTGCTTACCGAGCGGCCTGCGGTGATCCCCGGAGCCAACATCTGGTTACCGAGCAGCCTGCGGTGATCCCCGGAGTCAACGTCTGCTTACCGAGCAGCCTCCTGTGATCGCCGGAGCCAACGTCTGCTTACCGAGCGGCCTGCGGGGATCCTCAGAGCCAGCGTCTGCTTACCGAGCAGCCTCCTGTGATCGCCGGAGCCAACGTCTGCTTACCGAGCGGCCTCGGGGATCCTCACCACGTCTGCTACGAGCGTCCTGTCTGTGACCCCGAGCAGCGTCTGCTTAACCGAGGCGGACTGCGGTGATCCCGGAGCCAGCGTCTGCTTACCGAGCGGCCTGCGGGATCCCCGGAGCCAGCGTCTGCTTACCGAGCGGCCTGCGGTGATCCCCGGAGCCAGCGTCTGCTTACCGAGCGGCCTGCGGGGATCACTCGAGCCCGTGTCTGCTTACCGACGGCCTGCGTGTTCCTCAGAGCCAGCGTCTGCTTACCGCAGCGGCCCTCGGTGATCCCCGGAAGCACAGCGTGCTGCTTAACGAGCGTCCTGCGGGGATCCCCGAGCCAACGTCTGCTTACCTCGAGTCGGCTGCGGCCTGCGTTGATCCCCGGAGCCAAAGCGTCTGCTTACCGCGCGCGGCTGCGGTCTAATAACTCGGAGCCAGCGTCTTCTTACCGAGCGGCCTGACGGTAATCCCGAGCCTCTGCTTACCGGCGCCTAGCGTATCCCCCCCGAGCAGCGCTGCTGACCGCGTGCGCTGCGGTGATCCCGGAGCCAGCGTCTGCTTACCTGGGGCCTGCGTGATCCGGGAGCCACGACTTTTTACCGAGCGCCTGCGGTGATCCCCGGAGCCAGCGTTTGCTTACCGTGCGGCCTGCGGTGATCCCAGGAGCCAGCGTCTGCTTACGAGCAGGAGGAGTTTTTTTCTGCCTCGTGCTACTTTTGCTGGTGGAGTTTTTATATCCCATTACTTTGTGGCTTATTAAGCGTTGTATCCGGCCATGGCCACTACGCGGTGTTAATAACCTGTGCACCGGGCACGACCGTGGTTGTCTCTTCATGACAATCGTTTATACCGCTTTTCGCTTAAAAAAGTGATAAAAATACATAAAGGGTTAATATGTGCGACTAGAGGAGGCATGGGAGGGGGTGTACACACAAATGTAATAAGCAACTGCAGACATATATAACGGGTTTAATATAACAGCTTAGAAGCGAGAGGGGGATATGAGAGACACGGTCACATATTAAAGGGTTATATATCAGCTTAGAGGAGAGGGGGATATAGAGACAACGCACATATATAAAGGGTTCATATATACAAAACAAAGCTTAGAGGTATCATAGAGGGGGATATGAGAGACACGGTCACATATATAAAGGGTTAATATATACAGCTTAGAGGGGGATATGAGAAACTGTCACATATATAAAGGGTTAATATATACAGCTTAGAGGGGAGAGGGGGATATGAGAAACTGTCACATATATAAAGGGTTAATATATACAGCTTAGAGGGGGATATGAGAAACTGTCACATACAGAGTATATAAAGGGTTAATATATACAGCTTAGAGGGGGATATGAGAAACTGTCACATACAGAGTATATAAAGGGTTGCAACAACGTACAGGAGGGAAGCATATTTCAGACAGAGAGAAGAGCTGTAGGTCATTCTCTGACGCTGGCGGGTGAGTGGCTACGGGGAAAGCTGAGGGAGTGCTGTACTTCTTGGTGGTGGATTAGTGGATCCGCCTTCCAGCAGAGGTGGTAGGGGCTAGCACAGTAAGGAAAATCAAACATGCTTGGGACAGGCATACGGCGAACTCCTAAATATGAAAGGAACCGATGATCAGGGTGTGAGGTCCTTAGCAGCTCGGGAAACCGGGCAGCCACGTGGGGGCCACGCGGTCAAAGTCTATGTTTCTATGTAAATGGTGTGTCTGTGGAAGGGTAACACTTACGGAGTACACGTAACATGTATGTATATGCAGAGACGTGATACCCCACACAGGCAGCGATAAACACCCCCTCTTATCTCCAATAACATCTCCTCACATCCGCACGGGGGCTTCTCATATGGGGGTACCTGAGTAATAATCTCCGTGCAGCACCCCCTTCGCCATCCCCTCTGGCGCTGTGGGGTGTTTTTGCTGCTGCGCACTCCAGCTGTACCTGTTGTACACGTCCCGCGCCGATTTCTACCTTCTTTGGCCAGTGGTTCAGAACATGCGCCGTATCAAAGCCGCGGGGAGACTGATGAGTGATCGGTGGTTTAACCCCACTTCTGCCGTGTGTACATCTCCCAAAAAATCCCCAAATACACATTTGATAAGCTGCGCGCGCTGCCGCGGCTGTCGCTCGCTTGGCACTGATAGCAAGCACGGTATTTTCACGGGGCAGTTCTCGGAAGGTCTGCGGTTGTATTTTTCTAGTCTGACGTTTGTTTAGAAATAATAGCAAATAAAAATAACACGTGTGCGCTCATTCGCATGTCTCAGGCAGGTCTGCAACCCTGCCCTTCCCCACTGTCACTGCAGCCGGGGCTTCTGGGTAAGGGCACGCAAATGAGCACTCACAGTGTGACCTGTTACGTAGTGTCCATTATAACTTGGGACCCCTATAAACGTATGCCTGCTTTATTCTTTGATGTAAAGCAATATTCTACATGTGCGGTTTTTAACATATAAATCAGTTCTGTACTATGAGAAAATACTTGTAGCATTTTTTTTTAAACAACTTCTAATGACATTTTTAATGTATTATAATGTAACAAGCATTTTTTTGTTTCTATAGCAACCGTTTACAAAGTCACATCCCCTTCCTCTTCTGAAACAGGCTGTGGCACACCCCTTTTTGAGCCCCGCCCTCTCTCTAGCAGTGCACCAACTGTATCTAGTGACTGCCTGGTCACATGATCTTCCCCCACAGAACTTTACATCTTTGGTCCTCTTCTGCTGCACTGACAGCCATTTAGTGAACCCCCGAGCCGAATCTTCGCCGATCGATCGGCAACTTCGCTAATTACTTATCACTGTGTGGATTGTATTGATGCTCATATTAAAGGGGGGAGGGGGGATTAAAAAACAATTTAAACAGCAGCTTGGACGCTGGGCGCTGCGCAGACCGCGTTTTGTGCATGTTGTAGTTCGAACGCGTCTGCTTCCCATTAGTTATTACAGGGAAGGACGCTAGGATGTGGAACCAGTAGAGTTTCCGCCGTAGAAGTTTGCTTCTGGGTACGGTAACGGCGCACCGTATAGTGGTGCTGAGCATATGTTGCCGGAGGAATGGGGCTTGGGGGGAGAGGGGGAAGGCCCAGGACACAGGACCCTTGCCAGATTTGCCACGTTGAGTTGGTGTGTTACTGAGACCTTTCACTAGCGTCCAATATTTATCCACGTGGTCATCCACCGCCAGTGCGGGGCGTTCCTCCGTCATGTACAATCAGTGGGGCATTAACCCTTTCCTTGCCTGTGGCGGTAGTACCCACATCTGTAATTGCTGGGGGTGGGGGGGGGGGGGGAATAATATGCGATGTAAGCCAGTGCTTGTCGAGCCAAGGTGGTGGAGAGGGGGCGTCTGCCGAAATGCCGTCCTAAATCCTACGTATATGCACCAGCAGAGTTCCCTTTCCGATGTTCGGGGAGATTCATCGTGCTCCTTCGCTGGTTGTCAGTGGCGCGTTCAAAGCCGCATCTGTAGGGTGACATTTTTGATCCAATTAGGGCAACTAGAGCCAGAAAAAGGAGGGTGACCGTGTATATGTTTTAATAATATACAGTGTGTGAGGGTGTGGTTGGTTGTGTGTTAGTATATGGTTATATTAATAATATATATATTAGCACACAACAGCCGCAAAAATCCGCAAGAGCCATATGATGATATATAGTGTATGTGAATTATATACACACACACACACACAACTGAGACTTACAGTAGTGTGTATATGTTGTGTGGTTGTGTGTTGTATATATATATATAATATATATATATATATCGATTATATCACTGTAATACAATTTACATTGCCTTGGTAGGGCACTATCCACTTAGCGGTGCTATGCCATAGGCTCCGTCCGACCCCTAGGACCAAACCTCTTTAAGTGGAATGGAAGCAAATCAGACCTGCTCCGAGCTGACCGGACGAGAAAAAGCTGCTTTCTGCTGGTTCGCAGAGATCCGTAACGTTGTCGATAGTCGGGTTTATTATTCTTACTACAATTAACCCCTCAGTGGCAGAAGTGCTGCCACACTTGCAAAGCGTTTTTTCGCTTTGGTTGTTTATAATACATCGCTTCCCATAACTAAATAACTTTTGGATAGTTGATGTACGATTGCTGGGCTTTCTTCTTTTTGTATACGCTGACAGTATACGCAGTGGCTGTACATGAAATGTTTATAGGCACAGGTCCCTGCCCCGAGAGACTGACAGTCTATGTTATTTTTGGTGCCGAGAGCCACAGGGAGCTAAAGTGGCTTTGCCCAAGGTCACAAGGAGCCACACACGGGAATTGCACCCGTTCCCTGCAGTGTCCCTATCGTTCCTCACTGAGCCATAGATATTTGGCCAGATTTCCGCAGACTAGAAACCTTTTTTTGTTTGTTTGTTTTTTTCTCCCACCTGACGTCTTCTGCTTTTCATTACCTGCGTTTTGCTTACTCTTTCCGAACTTAATCTGTCCTCTTTGGCGGGAAACGCCGAGGAGTGACTTCACGGAACCATGTCATGGTCTGTGCAAAAACCACGCTCCCCAGACCCCACCCGAGAAGTTCTGTTTGGCTTTTCTTTTCCAGAGTCTAAGCAACTGGGGTCCCCGGGCTGTGACCCCGTTCTTTATTCAGGGTAACACACAGCTTATTATTACCTTTTTGTACTGCGGGGCCTCCTGGATCCCGCACAGCACAGATTTGGTGTACTAGGTTTGAAGCAGGGGGTTCTGGGAGCTGAACGGCCATCATTCAGCTCTGGGGACCCCCTGTCTTCCTGAGATGCTTATTCTCTGAATGTCCCCCCCCCCCCCCCCCACCCCCTGTATGTGTGCCATCCAGGGGAAAGAATATGGCATTTAGGGTCCTGCCACCAATATGTATCCGGAAGCAAGACCCCCCCCCTCCTTCCCCCGCAGGTGTCATTTTCTCTCTCTCCGAAAATGCTTCTTTAAGGCAAATTGACATAGTAGGGAAGGAGTCCCTGCCCAAGGAGCTTCCAATCTAAAAGAGGGAGTGGAGACACACGGGTAAGGGTGTGGGTTGTTCTTTCATTCCGGAGAGTGGTTACTAAGTAGATTGTGAGTGTGTCCTTGTGCATTTATAGACAAATGATTGGTGTGGTGTATATTGTTAATAATAAAGTGACAACACTGTATGCGGTACTTAAAGCCAGCTTAGAATACAGGAAATAAAAATGCGAAGTTGGACACAAGAGCTTGCAATCCATGTTTGTTGATGAACCTTACTAAGCCATATAAAGCTGTTAACGTTTGGCTGTTTTTCGCCCCCATGATCATATTTGAATTGCGACTGTGATCCCACTTCAACAACAACACTCTTTCTGACATCTGTACTGTGACATTCATAAATCTCACATCAGAATGCGAATATATTTAACAGACAATACGACACTCTTGTGTTGGGTATTTTGTAATTTGCACCTCTTAGAATTAGGGTTTTGCAGAAGCTCCAAAACAAAAATAAAAAAAATACATCAAGAAATAAAAATTAGTTGTATTATATATGTGTGCGATATATATATATAATGTATATCATCTCACATTTGTATGCAATTGGCCAATAGATGTTCTGTATTTTAATTAAAAAAATAATCCATTAAAGATCAGATAAAATAAATATATTTTTATTTTGAAAGAGCGTCGCCTTCTCATTCCGGGTCACCAACAGACCTTGATCTGAACCCCGAGTTGTTGATCTGGGATGGGGGTCAAGGGTTATTGGGGGGAGGGGGTGTAGTATGGTCCTGCAAAGTCGTCCAGCAGCAAGACGGCTGTGCCGCCAGGCCAAACCCGGCCGAGATTGTACTTGCTTTTATAGAAGCGATGAACTGTAGCTGGTGCGAACTCCATCCCCAGTCCCCCTCCCTCGGCCAACCAGATTTCAGTCTCTGGACGAATACTCCGATCTCGCCCCCCCTTAGGTGGTGGTAAAAAAATGTCGGTGTTTAGAAGTTGTTTTCCATAACGGGAGCGCGAAGTGGCATTGTGGCCAAAAAAAATGCTTGTCTGAGGCTTTTTTGCCGAACCGATGCGGATTGGTGGAGCGAGGTGAAACGCTTCTATAAAAAACACCCGGTTAGGACAACGCGAGAAGGGCGTACAGAATAGCAAGACGTGCCCACCCGCTTATAAGGGCACTTTAGAACGGTTTGTCGCACTTCGGAGCTACTAGAATAGACCGCACTGACCGTTAAACAATCCGACTCATCGCGGGTCGAAACATTCCTTACGCACGCCTATCGTTACCTCTAATATATGTCAAATTGGCTGAATTTTCTAATAAACCTTTACGTTCCCCCCCCCACCCCCCCCAAAAAGAGTTGTAACTAGTAGGTTAAGTGTGAGTCTTCTACAACACATAATTTATATATCCGATATTCCATAAAATACGTTTGAAATGCAACAAATCATTTTCCCCGCTGGTGGCTGCAGAGATATGTAACACAGCAGCATTCTATCCGCTGTTGATAATGCGCTTCAGCGCAAATAGTGTATATTGATATCTTTCTGTCGCTTTGCTACCAGAGCCGGGCTAACATATGAAGCGATTTAGCAGTCGTTCTAAAGACTGTAAACATTGTTACAAAGCTGTGTGTGTGTGTGTGTGTGTGTGTGTGTGTATATATATATATATCTGAATTGAAGGGGGGGAGTAAGAGAGAACTAAGTGGAGGGGGGGAGAATATGGGGGAGGAAGCAAATAGTGGAGGAAACTACTGCGAAAAAAAGAACGATGCCTAACGACAGCAGCTGGGTACACGAAGTAATGTGGAATTGTTTTATAAAAAAAAAAGAGAAGGTAAAAATGATTGGTCTCGCTCGGGTAATTGGTCTCTCGCGCCTCGTGGGGCGCTATCCTGAGGGGTGACGGTGCATACGTTTTGGTTGTGATGCAGCCTAAACTTTTGCACTTGCTACGATTGGGGTCAATGAGCCGCGGCGCGGACCTCGGTGGGTGCAAAAACGCATCAATCATGTTCTTTCCAGCGACTACGCGCACATACATCGGGAGCTAGAGAGACAGAATTACCGTATTGAATTAAGCTGTCGTCCATAGGAGGTGGAACTACAAAAGGGGAGATACGCAGCCTCCTGGTGCCCGGTAGTGATCTGGGCGTGCTTTGAAGGCGCAGCGCACTAACAAGGGGAGGCCAACGCGAGAGCGCCATCACTTTAAAGCCGTGTGCGAGGGGCGAGAAAGCATAAATCACTGAGAAGGGAGGGGCACGGGAAGACAATGGACAAAGTTTAATGCAGAAAAAAATAAAGGTGAGAGAGAAAAAGCAAAGGGGTCCGAAAAGAGTAACAGGAAGTATTAAAATACTACGGAAAAAACAGACGCGAAAGAGAGAAGGAGGAGGAAAGGGTGAACCCAAATAAGAGGGGAAAAAAATGTGGAGATAAAAAGACAACAGTGCAAACCTGGTTTTCAACAAAAAAAACAAAGGCGACAAGGCCTTTTAAAGAAAGTCCTCATCGCAGTCAAAAAAAGAAGAAAACAAAGTAACGAAGAAAGCTTAGAAGCAACCGAAAAGAAAATGGGATCACCCCTAAAATTGATCGGAGGAACAAGAGAAAGGAAAAGAATTGTATATAGAAGGAAACACGAAGAATAAAGCGACCTAAAAAAAAGTAGAAGGGAGATTTTGAAAAGTAGATAAAATTAAAAAAAGAGGGGGAAAAAAAATCTCGAAGAAAGGTGAAATATTTGTAAACTACGGAAACCAGCAAAGGACAAAGACAAAAAACACAGAGAGAACTAACACGGGACACATACATACATCCCATTGACTGAGCAGGTTGAAATTTCCTTTAATTAAAAGTATGATTATAAAACTTGAGAACGAGAACAGAAATTGAGTGGCCCACGGGCATATAGTTAATAAAGGAGTTGAAACAATTCCTCTCCACTCCGGAGATGTTTTTGGCTGAGAAAATAGGACTTTAAATTACACTGTAATCTCACGGGAAACAAACCGTTACGCAACGACGTTTGGCTAGCGCGTAGTTTGACAAAATGGATTTCGAAATTCCCTTAATATTCTAAAAATATGCAGAAATAAAACCAAAATGTGCCCGAGTCGACATGCGACAAATTCCCCGCTATTGGGAAATAAGACTCAATGGATTTCCTGACTGTACATTCCCTCCGGGGGTGATCTGAGAGTGAGTCAGGGGGTTTTGTTCCCCCCCAGGTGTAATCTCTGACAGTGAGCAGGGGGTTTTCTCCTGGGGGGTATCTGAGAGTGAGCCGAAGGGGGTTTAGTGTCCTCCAAAACTGGGGTAGCTGAGAAGTCCCACCAATCAATCTTCCCTCCCCTCGAATCCCACTCAATCTTGTCCCGTCCCCCTCTCATCCTCCCCCCACCCACAATCAAACTCAATCTAATTCCCTCCCCTCAAATAATCACCTCTCAAAATCCTCGATCCTCCAGGGCGTCACCCCCAAAACCACATCAATCTTCACACTAACCCCTGCGCCCCAAATCGATCCTCCAACAATCCCACCTCAGCAAAGTCCACCTCCCAAGTCCTCCCTCCCCCTCGCTCCCCCCTCCCAATCCTAACCCTCCCCCTCTCCCCTTCACAAATCAACCCCCTTCCCAGCTTCCACACCCAATTCTATTCTACCCTCAGTCCCAATCTTTCTTTCCCGCCAATGCCTCCCAAATCCCCAACCTCCCTCCGTCCCCGTCCTATCCCTCCCCCTGTACTATTCCCATTCCCCTCACCCGAACTCCCCAAGAATACCCTTTTCCCCTTCCAAAAACCCACCACTGAAAAAACCCCGATCCTTTGCCCTTCCCCTCTCCCCCCTGTAATCCCTTAAAAAAATCACCCTTACCCCGTCCGTCCCCTACCCCACGTCATTTTCCCCCTCCAAACCAGCCTTATTCCCCTCCCCTATCTTTCCTTTTCCCTCTATTTGCTCCCTCTCACTTCCCCTCTCCTCCCTCCCTCCCTTTTTCTCTTCTCCTTCCCTCTTCCTCTCCCTCCACTCCCCCTGTCCTGTCCTTCCCCCTTCCTTTCCCCTCTTCTTCCCCCTCTAATCCCTCCCTCTCCTTTCCCCTCTCCTCCCTCCCCGCCCCCACCCCTCCTGCCCTCCTCATTTCTTTTGTTTTCTTCTTCATTTTTCATCTGTTCAATACCCCACTTTATCCCTCACCCTCCCTCTTTCCTTTCATGCTCCATCCCCATTACCCCTCCTTTCCCTGCCTCCTTCCCTCCCTCTTTCTTATCCTCCCCTACCCCTCCTCCATTTGTCTTTCATACAATTACCTGCAGAGCCTTCTATCTCCGGGTCTCCATGGATACCACACGGGAGGCACCCGGGATGCTGACATTGGCCTCTGTGTTTGGTTACCGTGGAGACAGGAAGAAGGATGCTCCTAGGTAGATAACACCAGGCCCAGATATTTTCGTAGTGGGTATAAAAAGGAGGGGTACACCTTATTGTCACCCCCTCCTTACTAAAACCCCTTTCTTACTCAAAAACATATTTTCACATTAGATACTGATTTCTTGTTTCCCTTCTTATAATAATCGGATATTTCCGTGCTAAACCCTGCAGCGTTTCTCCTTTTCGGAGAACTTTTACCGCAAACGGTACTTTTGATTGAAATGCCTAATTATTCATCCGGGGCAGCCGATAGAAAGGTCCTACGTCAGTGCAACGTCAGGGGATGACTTTGCACGTTCCTTGGTGACCTGGCTGCCATATTTGTTTTGTTTGTATTTGTGTTTGTCCCGCACTGACACAAAAAACCCTCAAATATCTCAGGAACCGGGTGTAGGGGGTCTCCTGAGTTCAGGGGACCACAGACCAACTCCGGGTGATTTTCTCCCCTCCCCCTCTCCGAGTTCAAGTAATTATTTAAAAAAACAAAGTGTAACACCCAATTTGGAAGGGATTGCTACTTTGTGCTGTTCCTAACTAAAGAAGTGTGTATTATATGTTCTGTGCAGCGGTTAAAGTGCGTAGATACGGGCCTGAGGCTTGCTACATCTGTACCCCTCCCCGCGTCCTACTTCCAAGGCCTAAAGATTGCTTAAATCTTTCTCAAATACAAACCGGGTGAGCTATGTCTCCATGTTCCATAAATGAATATTTACATTATTTTTTTAATTATTTCTATATTGGTTGTATGATCACTACTTACTTTTTTTGGCAATGCCTTCAGCCACGGGTTCCTCGGGACGGAACTGCTGGTCTTTTTCAAGTTTGGCCGCTAACCGGAAGTCAGGGTAGCAACACTGAGACTGGTTAGGGAAGATTTTCGTCTTGGCGACATGTGAACAAGTTATAAATGTGGTCTACTGATGTCAAGTCCTCTTGTCCACCTGAAGGTCCCCGGGGATGTGTGACCCCACCTCACCTCTCTTGACCATTTAGCATTGGCTTATTTAAAGAGACCTGTGGAACATTGAGGCTGTGTCACACTGATCACGTAGCGATGACTACAGGACGGACAATGGAAAAAATCAAAGGCTCATCCAAACGCTTCACTGTCTGGCTATTGACTTTAACCTTTTCACTGCCAGAAGGGGGTAGGAACCCCATGAGGTGAATGTATTTACGTCCCTGTGACATCACCGTTACACAATAAAACAAGAAGCTACATCGGAGTTCTGCAACTGGTTCTCTAAAGGCGCCAGATCAGAAACCATCGAGGGGCAGGAAAGCTTGGTGTAATGTCATTCTAGATTTAAAGACTTATAACCTTCTATATTTCAACATTTTGCCAGCATGTATACCATCTGTACCATATATATATTTACATGACCTTAACCGCCACGTGGGTCTCAGTGTGAGAAAACTGACATAGCAACTAGTATGAAATGAGCAGAGTCCAAGCGCCACAGCCAGGCCCCGCCCCGGGCGCCAATGGAAGATGCCTGAATTACTGGAGATGCGCTAAGTTCTTAAGCTACTTAATGTGACGTTAGCGTAATTTAATGTTGCGTTAATATTAACGCAGTATCCACTAAGGACAATAAAGTCACGGCAAGCTATGTTTTCTCCCGTAAAAGGGCGTGGCATTAATACTATAACGCACTTTTGTGATAACGAGATAGCGTTATCGTATCATCCTCTCCTATTCTCTGAAGTCGAAAGGTTTTCCGCCGCAAAAAAAAAACCTTTTTACTTGTAGATGAGTATCTACAAAGAGAACTTATTACATCTATATTCAGTAAAGTCCATTAAAGGTAACGCAGGGACCTAACGTCACGTTAAAGTCAGCGCTAACTTGGCGCTACTCCCATGCGGACCCTGCAATATGGCTTTTATAGGGTCCGAATGGGTGCAACACCACAAATAGACTAGTTACATAGCATAGCGTTGGTGCCCTCTCCGATCCTCTCTCCACTCCAGCAAAAGCCCAATTCCAAGGTCGGGATGGGCGAGACGCCAAGAGTCCCACAATGTCGCACTATTGGAAGACAACATCCTACAATAACGTGACGGAAACCCTACTCTCGCGAGATGCAGCGCGGCCAGTGTATTCGCATATAATTAGCTGCGACAACGCAGTTTTTAATCAGGGTTACGTCACGTCTATTCCTGTCGTATTTATCACCAACTTCATGTTCCCGGATCTAACAGAACTTTGTGTATTTAGTCCAGGAGTGGCCAAGTCCAGTCCTCACGGGACAGCCAACAGGTGCAGTCGAAGACTGAGCTGCCTGTGCTGAAGCAGGGATGTCCTGAGAACCTGACCTGTTGGCTGGCCCTTGAGGACTGGAGTTGGCCACTCCTGATTTAACCCAAAGACTGCTGCCTTAAATGTTTATGTACTACGGTCTGTTGCGGGTTAACGCATCAGATCCGGCGTTAACGCATCAACCCGCAACGAACCTTCGTGTTAACGCCTTGGCAGTCGGTTTGTTTTCAGACGCGCTGCAGCACATTGCGAAGCTGTTTTTGTTACATTTGTGTAGACACAAAGTTACTTTTTTTTGTCCTACGGAGAAAGTAGCCGCAGCGCTAAGTAAAGAACGAAACATTTCTACCCAAACTGCAATAAACCGCCCCGATTTGAATGTAGAAATGTGGTGGGGAAATAATTGATTAGCTCTCCGATATTATTCCGGCCTCATTCCTCACTCTGTGGGTTTTTGCTTCTTATCCATTTTAACATGGAAGTGACACCCTGCGAGTGCTGGTATGCATGTCATTACCCAGAATCCCTGGCTGCAGCGGAAGCACTGTATGCTAAGAGATAATGGGGAAGGGCAGGGTTGCAGACCTGTCTGAGACGTGTGAATGCGCGCACACGTGGGATTTGTATTTAATATACACACACTATAGATCTATATTTATATATATATATGTGTATGTGTGTATCACGATTTATAAATAATACTACCTATTACGCATTTACATCCCGGGCAACGCCGGGTCTCTCAGCTAGTATATATATATATGTGTATGTGTGTATGTGTGTATGTATATCATTATCCCATCCTCTCCAGCCCGTGTCTCCCCGCTGCTGGATGAAGTCCCCCCAGTGATCTCCCAGGTCCTGCGGTTACAGCCTCTCTTCTCCACGTCGCTCCCACACATTCCCTCATCCCATCCTCTCCAGCCCGTGTCTCCCCACTGCTGGATGAAGTTCCCCAGTTGATCCTCCCAGGTCCTGCGGTTCAGCCCTCTTCTCCACGTCGCTCCCCACACATTCCCTCATCCCATCCCTCCACACCGTGTCTCCCCACTGCTGGATGAAGTCTCCCCAGTGATCTCCCAGTCCTGCGGTTACCCAGCCTCTCTTCTCCACGTCGCTCCCACACATTCCCTCATCCCATCCTCTCCAGCCCGTGTCCCCCCACTGCTGGATAGATCTCCCCATGATCTCCCAGATCCTGCGGTTACAGCCTCTCTTCTCCACGTCCGCCCACACATTCCCGTCATCCCATCCTCTCCAGCCCCTGTCTCCCCCACTGCTGGATGAAGCTCCCCAGTGATCTCCCAGGTCCTGCGTGTTACAGCCTCTCTTCTCCACTCGCTGCTCCACACATTCCCTCATCCCATCCTCTCCAGCCCACGTCTCCCCACTGCTGGATGAAGTCCTCCCCGTGATCTCCCAGGTCCTGCGGTTACAGCCTCTCTTCTCCACGTCACATCACCCATCCTCCACCAGTCTCCCCACTGCGCTCCATCCCGTCCTTAACCTCTTTCTTCTCCATTTCTTCTCTGGTCGTCGTCTGAGCCTTTTAATCTCTCTTGGAATCCAGTCTTGTCCAACGCTGGTCATTTTCTTCTTGCTATGGTCTGTCCCGCCGCCATTTTAATTTCTTCCCCCGTGTGATGATTTTACAGACTTTTGTTGGGTTTCATACCCATTCATTCTTGTTTCCTGTCTCTTTAGGTAATACCCAGCATGCATCTCTCCAATATGTCTTTGTGTAATACCCAGCATGCATCTCTCCATACTTCTTGTGTGTTGTCTGAAGCTTCTGAATTCTCTTAGCATGTTAGTGAAACTTGGAATATTATAATATATATATATATATATATATATATATCCCCATCCGACCCCCCCACCCGCACTATATACCCTCGCTCCCTTCACACACGTGTGACCATTAGGCATTTGCCGATCGATCCGATCTCCTTGTGACCGATCAGCGAAGATTCGGCTCGGGGTTCACTAAATGGCTGTCAAGTGCAGCAGAAGAGGACCAAAGATGCAAAGTTCTGTGGGGAAGATCAATGTGGACCAGGCAGTCACTAGATACAATTGGTGCACTGCTAGAGAGAGGGCAGGGCTCAAAAAGGGGTGTGCCAAGCCGGTTTCAGAAGAGGAAGAGGATGTGACTTTGTAAATGGTTGCTATAGAAACAAAATGCTGGTTACGTTTATAATACATTAAAAATGTAATTCAGAGTCGTTTAAAAAAAAATGCTACTCAAGTATTTTCTCATTGTACAGAAGAACTGGTTTTTTTTTAAATCTGATGTGCTAGGAACGGCCTCATACTGATTAAGACAGGGTTTCCAACTCTTGTTCTCAAGACCCCCCCCCCAACTTCTTCGGTCTGAGCCACCTGTGCTGATGTAGGGACATCCTGAAAACCTACCTGCTGGGGGTGTGCTGAGGACTGGACTTGAGAGCCCCTGCTTTAAGGCATTGGAGTGCACCTTTTGTAGTAATGGTGAGATGTGGGGGTCCCCTATTGTTTTTACCAGTAGCGCAGTGAGGCGGTGAGACTGGCGCCTGTCTCTGCTCTTGCAATCTCTCTAAACTGCAGCCATAAACTTGAGTCCTTTGCAAAGCCGGGTTGAAGCTTCCTCCTCTTCCCAGGAATATTATTCCAGCGCCGGCTCCGGGGGGCAGCGTGCAGGATACTGCCGGTGGGAGATATGGCCAGAGATATAAGGCTTTTAAATAAAACCCACAGCTTTAGAAATGACAATGACAAAAATGTCTGATTCTCCAAATAATGGTTCTTTCTGAAATCGAGCTAGTACAGGATTGTACACTGATTATAACGTATGTGTGTACACACACACACACACACACACACACACCCACACAGACAGACACAGACATGACACACCACGTTATGCTAAGTAAAAAAGGGACAAAAACCTCCCCCGCACATTCACAGGCGCGCAACCCTGCTCTTCCCCATTATCCTTAGCATACACTGCTTCCGCTGCAGCCAGGATTCTGGGTAATGACATGCAAATGAGCACTCACAGCGAGTCAACTTGTGCTTTCCGACCATTTTAACATGGACCCCCCAAAGTAGTGTATGCCTGCTGCCTTATACAGCTTCTCCACACAGCCTGGGTTACAAGTGCAGAGCCAGTAACCTACTCACAGACAGCTTCTCAGCACAGCCTGGGTTAAGAATGCAGAGCCAGTAACCTACTCACAGACAGCTTTTTTTTTTTTTTAGACTCAAAAGGAACATTTGTTTATTGTGATTTAGTTTAAGCACGGGATATAACGTGATATCATTTGAGCTTGGGGAGGGGGGGGGGGGGGAAACCCTTAAATACCCCCTAAACACTCCCCTCAGTGTGTGCAGGCATGCATGGGGTATAGCTGTCACTCACTGCGGGAGCTTCCAAAGTCCGCCCCCACAATGCTTGCTGCTGTCAATGCAAAGCATTGTGGGAAGCGGCTTTGGAATCTCCGGCTGTGCAGCGATACCCCCCTCCCTAAGGTGCAGTTTGGGGCATTACTAAGTGGCGACCCCACACGGGCCTCAGAACCCGCTATACACCGGCCTGGGACCCGCCGGTACATATTGTGTTTTTTTTGATGACCCCCTGTCGGGAACCACTGAATTGGGGGGGATTTCTAAGACTTGATATATGAAAGTCTATAATATATTCTTTTTCAAACCTGAAGCTGTCTCACATGTTAATCTCAGTTCAAAGCAATATTTTTTTTTAATAATCGGCTCTTTTCTATGAGAAATACCGTGTTGCATTAAAAATAATAAAAACATTTTAAAGACATTTTTAATGTATTCTAATGTAACAAGCATTTTTGTTTCATAGGCAACCGTTTACAAAGTCACATCCCCTTCCTCTTCTGAGACAGGCTCTTGGCTCTTGAGCACCGCCCTCATCTCTAGCAGTGCAACCATTGTATCTATGCCTGCCTGGTCACATGATTTCCCCCAACAGAACTTTGCATCCTGGGTACTCTTGTGCAGCCCTAACGGTGAATTTAACCCCCATTCGGCGATCGATTACAGGAGACACGGTAGGCTGGTTCTGTTTGGATGCCATATGGCATATCATCGGCGGTACTTAAAACTCCCCACTGGGATCTCCTCTGCACACAAGCACACTGATTATCCGTACCCACGGGGTAAGACGTAGGGCATTGTATGGTCTGTCCACCTTTGAATAATCTCCTCTCCAACCCCCCAACATCTCTCCTCGAAATGCAATTCATTCCTGCACCATATATATGTGCAATAATGTTTTGGCAGGGGCCGCATTGTAATGTTTTCTAAGAAATGCCTTATAATCATGTTACCTAATTACCACCAGTTTTGGGACGATATATACCCATATACCCATATACCCACCCTTATTCAACACGCTGTGAACCACTTCTCCGCGTTGAGACGATTTTCGCTACATTCCATTGGAGCAAAGCTGGCCTCCTCCTCAAGCAACTTCACAGCATACTTCATACAGTGCCCACGTCTTGCTCCTCTCTTCGGCCTGTATCCAATAGGCCGTGAAACCCTCTTCCCCCGCGTGGGAGAAGATTTTCGTCCCTGGAAAAAGCGACTGGACTTGATAGACATTCCTTGCAATCGCTTTAACATCTCTGCCCAAGAAAATCGCCGCAGAAGGGTTAATAAGAGAGAGGTGGCAGCCCTGGGTGTATGACCGCAAAACCGTGACCGTGGTCTGTTACTGCATGCTACAGTGTGGCAGGGACTCGTCTTTACCCCCACACTCTGACCGGCCCACGCCATATCGGGAGAACGCCGCACGCTCGTATTTGCTGCATGGCTGGCCATCTGTATTTGAATTGCAGGGGACGTTCCGTTATATTATTTCTTTTTTGTTGTCTTGCTTTAATTGAATTAAAACCCAATTAAAGTTGGAAGCTCAGAGGAGGAAGAGTGGAAACCCCGCTTGTTGGTAGCCCGTGTCTGAAGATCAGTGTGGCGCTCGGGTGGACATTTTGAAGAAGAGTCTTCCGCTCCTTGCTGTTTATTTTTAGACATGCTTTACCAGAAGTTCATACATCTGAGACGATAACCGGAAATCCAAAACAACATTTCCCACGACAAAAGGGTTGCGCACGGCGCTGGTACCCAAAGCATAAGACGCTGCCGTCAAACGCTTGGCTCTGATTTCGTTGAATAATCCATGGCTGCATAGCCCACTGCTGCTCAATCGTGTCACTTGGCTCCTTAAGCCCCTCGGTGCGTCCAAAAGCGAAAACAAAATAGAACCGAATGTTCGGAAAATACCAAATCTCATGGCCTCCCTCTCATGCCGTGTAGGGATCTAATTAATTTGTCACGTCCTTGTCATCGAGCACCGCACACACGGAGCGTGTGACTGGCAAGTGTTTGGTTTGGAAAGCCGCCCCTCCCGGCTGTCACGTGTAGAATTGTCCATCGTGACAGTTTGAGTCCCTCCTTCCTTCACCTTAAAAATGACTCTGGGAGTCACTGGGGAGACTTCATCCAGCAGTGGGGAACACGGTGGAGAGATGGGATGAGGGAATGTGTGGGAGCGACGTGGAGAAAGAGGCTTAACCGCAGGACCTGGGAGATCACTGGGGAACTTCATCCAGCGTGGAGACCGTCTGGAAGATGGGAGATGAGGAATGTGTGGGAGCGACGTGGAAGAAGAGCTGTAACCGCAGGACCTGGGAGATCACTGGGGAGACTTCATCCAGCAGTTGGGAGAACGCGGCTGGAGAGGATGGGATGAGGGAATGTTGGGAGCGACTGTGGAAAGAGAGGCTTTACCCAGACCTGGGAAATCACTGGGGGACTTCATCCAGCAGGGGAGAACGGGCTGGAGAGGATGGATAATGATATACTACAACACATAACACATACACATAATATATAGTACTAGCTAGAGACCCCGGCTTTGCCCGGATGAAATTCTTAATAGTAGTATTAGATTTATAAATCGTGATACAACACAACACATATACATTAAATATAGATCTATAGTGGTGTGTATATTAACATACAAATCCCACGTGTTGCGCGCATTCACACGTCCTCAGACAGGTCTGCAACCCTGCCCTTCCCCATTATCTCTTAGCATACACGTGCTTCCGTGCAAGCCCAGGGATTCTGGTAATGACATGCATACCAGCCTCTCGCAGGTGTCACTTCCATGTTAAAATGGATAAGAAGCAAAAACCCCACAGAGTGAGGAATGAGCCGGCAATAATATCGGGAGCTAATCAATATTTCCCCACCACATTTCTACATCAAATCGGGGCGTTTTATTGCAGTTTGGGTAGAAATGTTTCGTTCTTTACTTAGCCGCTGCGGCTACTTTCTCCTTTCTCCGTAGGACAAAAAAAGTACTTTGTGTCTACACAAATGAACAAAAACAGCTTCGCAATGTGCTGCCAGCGCGTCTGAAAACAACACTGCCAAGGCGTTAACACGAAGGTTTGTTGCGGGTTTTGCGTTAACGCCGGATCTGATGCGTTAACCCGCAACAGACCGTAGTACATAAACATTTAAGGCAGCAGTCTTGGGTTAAAATCAAGTTGGCCACTTCAGTCCTCAAGGGCCACCAACAGGTCAGTTTCCAGGACATCCCTGCTTCAGCACAGGCAGCTCAGTCTCGACTGGCACCTGTTGGCTTTCCCGTGAGGACTGGACTTGGCACTCCTGACTAAATACACAAAGTTCTGTTAGATCCGGGAACATTGAAGTTGGTTGATAAATACGACAGGAATAGACTGACGTAACCCTGATTAAAAACTGCGTTGTCGCAGCTTAATTATATGCGAATACACTGGCCGCGCTGCATCTCGCGAGAGTAGGGTTTCCGTCAACTTTATTGTAGATTTTGTCTTCCAATAGTGCACAATTGTGGGACTCTTGGCGTCTCGCCCATCCCGACCTTGGAATTGGGCTTTTGCTGGAGTGGAGAGAGGAATCGGAGAGGGCACCAACGCTATGCATGTAACAGTCTATTTGTGGTGTTGCTAGCCCATGTCGGGACCCTATAAAGCCCATTTGCAGGGTCCGTCATGAGTAGCGCCAAGTTTAGCGCTGACTTTCACGTGACGTTAGTCCCTGCGTTACCTTCAATGGACTTTACTGATATAGATGTAAATAATTCTCTTGTAGATCACTCATCTACAGTAAAAAGGTTTTTTTGTTTGCGGGCGGCGGAAAACCTTTCGACTTCAGAGAATAGAGAAGGATGATACGTAACTCTATCTCCTGCGGTTACAGCCTCTCTTCTACACGTCGCTCCCACACATTCCCTCATCCCATCCTCTCCAGCCCGTGTCTCCCCACTGCTGGATGAAGCCTCCCCAGTGATCTCCCAGGTCCTGCGGTTACAGCCTCTCTTCTCCACGTCGCTCCCACACATTCCCTCATCCCATCCTCTCCAGCCCACGTCTCCCCACTGCTGGATGAAGTCTCCCCAGTGATCTCCCAGGTCCTGCGGTTACAGCCTCTCTTCTCCACGTCACTCCCACACATTCCCTCATCCCATCCTCCCATCTTTCTTTTGGTCGTCGTCTGAGCCTTTTAATCTCTCTTGGAATCCAGTCTTTGTCCAACGCTGGTCATTTTCTTCTTGCTATGTGTCTGGCCCGCCGCCATTTTAATTTCTTCCCCCGTGTGATGATGTTACAGACTTTTGTTGGGTTTCATACCCATTCATTCTTGTTCCTGTCTCTTTAGGTAATACCCAGCATGCATCTCTCCATATGTCTTTGTGTAATACCCAGCATGCATCTCTCCATACTTCTTTGTGTTGTCTGAAGCTTCTGAATTCTCTTAGCATTTAGTGAAACTTGGAATATATATATATATATATATATATATATATATATATCCCCTCCGACCCCCACCCGCACTATATACACTCGCTCCCTTCACACACGTGTGACCATTAGGCAGTTGCCGATCGATCCGATCTCCTGTGACCGATCAGCGAAGATTCGGCTCGGGGGTTCACTAAATGGCTGTCAGTGCAGCAGAAGAGGACCAAAGATGCAAAGTTCTGTGGGGAAGATCATGTGACCAGGCAGTCACTAGATACAATTGGTGCACTGCTAGAGAGAGGGCAGGGCTCAAAAAGGGGTGTGCCAGAGCCGGTTTCAGAAGAGGAAGAGGATGTGACTTTGTAAATGGTTGCTATAGAAACAAAAATGCTGGTTACGTTATAATACATTAAAAATGTAATTCAGAGTCGTTTAAAAAAAATGCTACAAGTATTTTCTCATTGTACAGAACTGGTTTATTTTTTAAAATCTGATGTGCTAGGAACGGCCTCATACTGATTAAGACAGGGGTTTCCAACTCTTGTTCTCAAGACCCCCCCCCAACTTCTTCGGCTGAGCCACCTGTGCTGATGTAGGGACATCCTGAAAACCTGACCTGCTGGGGGTGGCTTGAGGACTGGACTTGAGAGCCCCTGCTTTAAGGCATTGGAGTGCACCTGTTGTAGTATGGTGAGATGTGGGGGGTCCCTAGTTTTTACAGTAGCGCAGTGAGGCGGTGAGACTGGCGCCTGTCTCTGCTCTTGCAATCTGCTCTAAACTGCAGCCATAAACTTGAGTCCTTTGCAAAGCCGGGTTGAGCTTCCTCCTTCCCAGGGATATTTATTCCAGCGCGGCTCCGGGGGGGCAGCGTGCAGGATACTGCCGTGTGGGAGATAATGGCCAGAGATATAAGGCTTTTAAATAAAACCCACAGCTTTAGAAATGACAATGACAAAAATGTCTGATTCTCCAAATAATGGTTCTTTCTGAAATCGAGCTAGTACAGGATCTGTAACACTGATTATAACGTATGTGTGTACACACACACACACACACACACACACACACACAGACAGACACAGACAGACACACACACGTTATGCTAAGTAAAAAAGGGACAAAAACCCTCCCCCGCACATTCACAGGGCTGCAACCCTGCTCTTCCCCATTATCTCTTAGCATACACTGCTTCCGCTGCAGCCAGGGATTCTGGGTAATGACATGCAAATGAGCACTCACAGCGAGTCACTTTGTGCTTCCTGACCATTTTAACATGGACCCCCAATAAGTAAGTGTAGGCCTGCTGCATTATACAGCTTCTCAGCACAGCCTGGGTTACAGAAGTGCAGAGCCAGTAACCTACTCACAGACAGCTTCTCAGCACAGCCTGGGTTACAGAAGTGCAGAGCCAGTAACCTACTCACAGACAGCTTTTTTTTTTTTTAGACTCAAAAGGAACAGTTGTTATTGTGATTTAGTTAAGCACGGGGATATAACGTGATATCATTATTGAGCTTGGGGAGGGGGGGGGGGGGGGAAACACGCTTAATAATCCCCCTAAACCGCCCCTCAGTGTGTGCAGGCAGCATGGGGGGTATAGCTGTCACTCACTGCGGGAGCTTCCAAAGTCGCGCCCCACAATGCCTTGCTGCTGTCAATGCAAAGCATTGTGGGAAGCGGCTTTGGAATCTCCGGCTGTGACAGCGATACCCCCCTCACTAAGGTGCAGTTTGGGGCATTACTAAGTGCGCAGACCCCACACGGGCTCAGGAACCCGCTATATACCGCCTGGGACCCGCCGGTACATATTGTGTTTTTTGATGACCCCCTGTCGGGAACCACTGAATTAGGGGGGGATTTCTAATGACTTGATATATGAAGTCTATAATATAGTTCTTTCAAAACTGAAGCTGTCTCACATGTTAAAGCTGCAGTTCAAGCAATATTTTTTTTAATAAATCGGCTCTGTTCTATGAGAAAATACGTGTTGCATTTAAAAAAATAATAAAAACATTTTAAAGACATTTTTAATGTATTCTAATGTAACAAGCATTTTTGTTTCTATAGCAACCGTTTACAAAGTCACATCCCCTTCCTCTTCTGAGACAGGCTCTGGCTCTTGAGCACCGCCCTCTCTCTAGCAGTGCACCAATTGTATCTAGTGCCTGCCTGGTCACATGATTTCCCCCACAGAACTTTGCATCCTGGGTACTCTTGTGCAGCCCTAACGGTGAATTAAATAACCCCCAATTCGGCGATCGATTACAGGAGAACGGTAGGCTGGTTCGGTTTGGATGCCATATGGCATATCAGCGGTAACTTAAAACTCCCGACTGGGGATCTCTGCACACAAGCAGACTGATTATCCGTACCCACGGGGGAAGACGTAGGGCATTGTATGGCTGTCCGACCTTTGGAATAATCTCCTCTCCAAAGCCCCCAACATCTCTCCTCTGAAATGCAATTCATTTCCTGCACAATATATATGTGCAATAATGTTTTGCAGGGGCCGCATTGTAATGTTTTCTAAGAAATGCCTTATAACTCAATGTTACCTAATTACCACCAGTTTGGGACGATGATATACCCATATACCCATATACCCCCTTATTCAACACGCTGTGAAACCACTTCTCCGCGTTAGAGACGATTTTCGCTACATTCCATTGGAGCAAAGCTGGACTCCTCGTCAAGCAACTTCACAGCATACTTCATACAGGGCCCACGTCTTGCTCCTCTCTTCGGCCTGTATCCAATAGGCCGTGAAACCCTCTTCCCCGCGTTGGAGAAGATTTTAGTCCCTGGGAAAAGCGACTGGACTTGAATAACATTCTTGCATCGCTTTACATCTCTGCCCAAGAAGAATCGCCGCAGAAGGGTTAATAAGAGAGAGGTGGCAGCAGCCTGGGTGTATGACCCGATAACCGTGACCGTGTTCTGTACTGCATGCTACAGTGAGCAGGGACTCGTCTTTACCGCACACATCTGACAGGCCCAGCAATATCGGGACGCACAGCTGCGTATTTTCTGCATGGCTGGCACATTGTATTTAATTGCAGGGGCCGTTCCAGTTATATTATTTTTTTTTCTGTGTCTGCTTTAATTGAATTAAAACCCAATTAAAGTTGGAAGCTTCAGAGGAGGAAGGGGAAACCGCGTTGTGTAGCCCGTAGTCTGAAGATCAGTGTTGGCGATCGGGTGGACATTTGAAGAAGAGTCTTCCGCTCCTTGCTGTTTATTTAGAGCATGCTTTACCAGGAAGTTATACATTGAGACATACGGAAAATCAACATTTCCCAACGACAAAATGCGCAACGCTGGTACCCAAACATAAGACGCTGCCGTCAAAACGCTTGGCTCTGATTCGTTGAATAATCCATGGCTGCTAGAGCCCACTGCTGCTCATCGTGTCACTTGGCTCCGTTGAAGCCTCGGTGCTTCCAGGAAAGCGAAAACAAATATGAACCGGATGTCGGAAAATACCAATCTCTGGCCCGCTTCTCATGCTCGTGTAGGGATCTAATTAATTTGTCACGTCCTTGGCACGCCGCACACACGGAGCGGTGACTGGCAACGTGTGTTGGTTTGGAAAGCAGCCCTCCCGGCGTCACGTGTTAGAATTGTCCTCGTGACCGGTTTGAGTCCTCCTTCCGTTCAACTTAACCGGCGGTCGTGTTCGGAGGGCACAGGCCGGTCTCGCCTAGAATAACCAGCAGAAACATTGTGACGTAGTTACTGTGCCACGGGGGTGCCAGACACCATGGCGTAGCACATGGGAGGGCAACTCCAGACCTCTAGGGCCACCAACAGGTCAGGTATTAGGGATATCCCTGCTTCAGCACAGATGGCTCAATCAGTGGCTCAGTCGAAGACTGATATGTAAAGAGCAAACGTCCAGGCACTCGGTCTTCCAAAGAGGTAGTTTAATCCATTCTTGTGGTACCGCCCATTGCTGACCCATTCCATTCTCGGTCTCCGACTCGCGTCCATCCCTCGGGGGATCCTTACCTCAGCTCCGTGCTGTGACTGCCGCCACGCTGGGTCTGGTTTAGCTACGGACCGGCTGCATGGGCCAGTCCTACGGTGTCCTCTGCTCCCTATCTGCGGGGCCTTGATAAGACATAGGATTCCTCGTGCATATATACGCACAGCGTTTCGTGGGCGCCATCTTAGCGGGGTACTTCCCCTGACTGTAAAACAATACTCAGCCAGATCAAAAATAACTCTCTTACATATACACCTATATACATACCTACAGCGAGGCTCCTCCTCTCCTGGCTCCCAGGAACCTGACTCCCAGAACATTGTCCCAGGTGTACCCACCCCATCAGTGACGTTCTGTTACTAGGCAGAATATGGGCATGGCCTAGTTTTCTGCCAAGTCACCCCCCCCCCCCCGTACCAGGCGAGGGGGGCTTTTACCCAGTCAGGGCCCACTTGTTTGTCACCGCATGGCAGTTAACCCCCTCACACTCTTAACTAGTAGTAGTTCCCGGAGGGGGAGGGGGCGCTTACATTAATTTTTGCAAATGGAGCCCCAGACCAAAGTTAAGCCCCTCCCACTTTGTGACATCACTGGACTTCAAAAAGCCTCATCAGGGAAGCGTATGCCTCTTTCAAGTCTGAATGCAAAACAGCTCTGTGCTGCCTGGTAAAGCAAATTTGAATAAAAGCAGCAGACGTTGCCATGGGAACAGCCCAGTGCATTATTTTACCAAATAAGTAAAAACCGGTTGGTTAACCTGCCATAGCGGGCTTCACCTTCAGCTCGTGTTCAAGATAAGGCAGTTGTAGGGGGCGCAGGCACCTATCCCGGTGATAGCAAAGGGAGAAATATCCCTGACACGCTGCAGTATCTCCTCTCCCCGTGCCCCCCGGGCCGTGTCGTGCAATTATTGCACACATCACAGCCCAGCGGTGCTGACACGCTGTCCGTCTCGCTCAGCTTCACATTGGGCAACAGCGGCAGCGCTTTCCCCCAGAATCCTCCCTTCTCCTGCAGGCAGCAGAGCACCGAAGCCATTGCGCATGGACACTGCGCCGGAGACGGCCGAACTGATTCAACGTCACGGCCGAGACTAAGGAGAGTTGTCGGCTGTGATTGTTAAGGTTGTGTGAGCGTGGTCCGTCCACGAGCCACAATACGGCCGCATTAGCCCGGCGGTTTGCCCACGTGGGACAGTAGCTGCGCATCTTAAATGACCCTACAAGGCTTACCCGCCCTGCACCGCCCACGAACCACTGACCACGTTTAAAGCAGCAGTGGCTGTTTTTGTTTTGTACTTACCTGAGCCGGGGGGGTAGCCCCGGAGCTGACCCTTTCCCCCTTGACCTTCAGGCAAGAATACTTGCCCCGTGACCACTAAGTGCCCCCCTCTCCCCCCCCCCCCGGGTCAGGGCTCGCTGCGCCAGCCAATCGTACGTTGCCACGTCTCCGCGGACAGTGCGACTTTCTATCCGCGACGCCGCGCCCGTATTTCTTTCGCTCTTTTTGTTGCGTGTCGAAACGGGCACGCAAAAAAACAACAAGTCTCGCAAAACCAGGGGTCCCCAGATACTGGGGGGGGGGGGGGGGAGGGGGGCACACATCAGCTTTGAGGGTTCAAGGGAAAAAAAAAAAATTGGGGGTGATTTTGGGCTTTAACCCTTTGTGTGCTGGAAAGGCCAAGGCGCCCGAGTGCCAACACCCTGCTGGTGCTTGGCGGTTACGTGATTACAGCGTCGCTGATGCCGCAAACCGAAGAGGCGCTTCACAGAACGCGATCTCCCCTAGAAAAATGCGCTTAAAAGCCATGACATGGGGTCCCTGGGGTGTCTGACCTCAGGGTGTCGTGGCTATGTCATGAGGTACTGAAAGGGTTAAGAGGTCAGTCCCTCCTAGGAGCAAGGTGTCTTAATGGCAGTGACATGGTTAATAGACGTATTATACTTGCCAGGTGCCTGTTTTAAAGCAAAGTGAGACCAGCAGTATTTATATTAAATGCATTATTTTAAACTTGTATGGTTCTCAAGGAGAATGGGCTATCGTTTTTTAATAAAAGTAATTAAATCTGTTGCTTTGAGGACACTTGAATCTTATTAAAGCTGCAGTTCAGGCAATATCCTGCATGTGTGTTTTTTTAATAAATCAGTTCTGTAGTAAGAAAAAATACTTTTAGCATTTTCTGTTTTAAAAAACAACAACTTTGAAAGACCAATTTTCTTGTATTCTATTTTAACAAGCATGCTTGTTCCTATAGCAACGATTTACATTCCCCATATTTAAAAATGTCGCCAAACTTTGCCGATCAATAGACGGAGAACGAATTGACCGGCAGCTATGCAGTTCTTTTGGTAAGGAGAGATTGCCCACATGAAACTATTGAAGTAAAAAAAAAACAGGAGCTTGAACTGCAGCTTTAAGGAAGCTAATTTCACTGATGTCCTGGGCACAGAGTTACAGTGACAATACATGGTTACTTTAAATTAACAGGGTGATACATTATATCTAAAGACATTGCAGGCATAGTTACAGATAATATGATCATAGGCGTATGTAACAGTTACAGACCAGATTAATATGTGAGACAGCTGAAGTCTTGAAAGAGCTTAGACTGGTGGCGGCTGTGAGAGTCTCCGGTAGCTTGTTCCAGTTTTGGGGTGCACGGTAAGAGGAGGAGGAACGTCCGGATACTTTGCTGAACCTTGGGACCATGAACAGAATTTTAGAGTCCGATCTCAGATGATAGGTGCTGCGTGTGGTAGGGGTGAGGAGCTTGCTCAGATAGATGGGTAGCTTGCCCAGAAAGTATTTGCAGGCAAGACAGGGAAATGTACTTTGTGCTTGATATTAGCCATTCTTCACCATTATAAGTTCAAGTTTCTTTTTGTCTGTCTGTGATGGGGAAATTGTTCTCAGAAGGTCGGGGAGCGCAGATATCAATGTTGTACATGAAAATAATAATAAAAAACAACATGGTGCAAATAAAGTGTTTTAAACCAGGAAAAATGTGCGTGAAGAAGTTCTCTACGATGAACACTCACATGGTATCAGAAATAAAACGCTATCTCCATAACCGCGGCAAATGCTGGACTCTGTATGAATGGATGCAGTGCCCCACTTGGGTATGGTTCTGGTGTGGCGTAGTCTCACTCAGATGATAACATCAGTGGTGGTGTGGGCAGGGCTGCCAACAGAAATCATGGGTCCCAGGACGCCAACCCCAGCAGACCCCCCCTATTGGCGGGCCTGTGTGTGGGTATACGTAGACAAGAAAGCCAACAATAGTGTTATCCAGTATAAAATGTAACAACCTTTAAACAAGTAAATCAACACCTACTTAGTGTCATAGTGAATAGGACACAAAAAAAGTGGTGTGTATCCAGATCAGGTACTCTCCGCTGCCTCCGTCTCAGACCTCTCGATCGCGACGCGTCACTTCTGGTCTTTGACGTGCACCGGATCCCAGATGTTCCCGGATGGAGGAGGGTCTTGGCCGCGAGCTCTGCTCGGGTGGGGGCAGATAGGAGTTATCTGGAAGCGCCACGGAAACGACTCTACGCGTTTTGCTTGTTTAAAAAATCGGCAGGAGTCATTGATGAGTGAGACTACGCCACACCAGAACCATACCCAATTGGAGAACTGCATCCATTCATACAGAGTCCAGCATTTGCCGCGGTTATGGAGATACCGTTTTATTTCTGATACCATGTGAGTGTTCATCAGAGAGAACTTCTTCACATTTTTCCTGGCTTAAAAACTTTATTTGCACCATGTTGCTTTTTTATTGTTTATTATACCTTCTGAGAACAAATTCTACTGAGTGGAGTCTGCAAACCTTCCATTTTAACGGTTTTCTGAGCTGCATTTTTCTACTCACTTTTTGATTATTGCACGAATATCACGTATATGGCACATTGAATGTCAATATATGAATTTATTGTATGTTATTGTCACCTTTTGCACTATATTGCACTTAGTCTTGCACCTGACAGCACTAATTCGTGCTTTTAATCACTTAAGTGCTTAAGTGCCCACCCTTTTGTTTTGTCACTATACATGTGATGGGGAAACCTGGATTTCTGTGTCCAGCGGCAAAATGCTTTTTATAGAGACATTCATTATTGCGTTCCCCTATCCGATGCTGAGAAGCCGTCCTGAATATGCTATGTCCGAATACGCTGTAAGAATCATCATTCAAGATCTAGCTCCCACTCTTCCACCCCCCCAACCCCCCAGTTCAGTTCCTGGGGAGCCCCTGATTCCCATTTATGTGAAGATAAGGGGGACTCCTTTAAATCCTAGGGGAACCTTTTGATTTTTTTTGTGACCTGTACCACATAGTGAGTGAGAACCACATGCAGGTCGGTGATACATTGTATTCTGTCAGCAGGAGGTCGGCGATACATTGTATTCTGTAAGCAGGGGGTCGGTGATACATTGTATTCTGTAAGCAGGTCGGTGATACATTGTATTCTGTAAGCAGGAGGTCGGCGATACATTGTATTCTGTAAGCAGAGGTCGGTGATACATTGTATTCTGTAAGCAGGACAAGGTCGTTGATCCTACCTTGTATTCTTATAGCAGAGTCGTGATACATTGTATTCTGTACAGGGTCGGCGATACTGTTCTTTAATTCTGAGAGGGTCGGTGATACTTGTATTCTGTAAGCAGGAGGTCGTGATACATTGTATTCTGTAGAAAACTCAACAGTATGGACTGAGCCGGGGGGGTAGCCCCGGAGCTGACCCTTTCCCCCTTGACATTAGGCAAGAATACTTGCCCCGTGACCAACTAAGATGCCCCCCTCTCCCCCCCCGGGTCAGGGCTCGCTGCCAGCCAAATCGTAAGTTGCCACGTCTCCGCGGACAGTGCGACTTTCTATCCGCGACGCCGCGCCCGTATTTCTTTCGCTCTTTGTTGCGGGTCGAAACGGGCACGCAAAAAAAACAACAAGTCTCGCAAAACCAGGGGTCCCCAGATACTGGGGGGGGGGGGGGGAGGGGGGCGGCACACACAGCTTTGAGGGTTCAAGGGAAAAAAAAAAATTGGGGGTGATTTTGGGCTTTAACCCTTTGTGTGCTGGAAAGGCCAAGGCGCCCGAGTGCCAACACCCTGCTGGTGCTGGCGGTTACGTGATTACAGCGTCGCTTGGATGCCGAAACAGAAGAGGCGCTTCACAGAACGCGATTACCCCTAGAAAAATGCGCTTAAAAGCCATGACATGGGGTCCCTGGGGTGTCTGACTCAGGGTGTCGTGGCTATGTCATGAGGTACTGAAAGGGTTTAAGAGGTCAGTCCCTCCTAGGAGCAAGGTGTCTTAATGGCAGTGACATGGTTAAAGACGTATTATACTTGCCAGGTGCCTGTTTTAAAGCAAGATGAGACCAGCAGTATTTATATTAAATGCATTATTTTAAACTTGTATGGTTCTAAGGAGAATGGCTATCGTTTTTTAATAAAAGTAATTAAATCTGTTGCTTTGAGGACACTTGAATCTTAATAAAGCTGAGTTCAGGCAATATCCTGCAGTGTGTTTTTTTAATAAATCAGTTCTGTAGTAAAAAAATACTTTTAGCATTTTCTGTTTTAAAAAAACAAACAACTTTGAAAGACCAATTTTCTTGTTTCTATTTTAACAAGCATGCTTGTTCCTATAGCAACGATTACATTCCCCATATTTAAAAATGTCGCCAAACTTTGCGATCAATGAAGGAGAACGAAAATTGACCGGCAGCTATGCAGTCTTTTGGTAAGGAGAGATTGCCACATGAAACTATTGAAGTAAAAAAAAACAGGAGACTGAACGCAGCTTTAAGGAAGCTAATTTCACTGATGTCCTGGGCACAGAGTTACAGTGGACAATACATGGTTACTTTAAATTAACAGGGTGATACATTATATCTAAGACATTGCAGGCATAGTAGATAATATGATCATAGGCGTATGTAACAGTTACAGCCCAGATTAATATGTGAGACAGCTGAGTCTTGAAAGAGCTTAGACATGGTGGCGGCTGTGAGAGTCTCCGGTAGCTTGGCCAGTTTTGGGGTGCACGGTAAGAGAGGAGGAACGTCCGATACTTGCTGAAACTTGGGACCATGAACAGAATTTAGAGTCCGATCTCAGATGATAGGTGCTGCGTGTGGTAGGGGTGAGGAGCTTGCTCAGATAGATGGGTAGCTTGCCCAGAAAGTATGCAGGCAAGACAGGGAAATGTACTTGTGCTTGATATTAGCCATTCTTCACCATTATAAGTTCAAGTTCTTTTTGTCTGTCTGTGATGGGGAATGTTCTCAGAAGGTCGGGGAGCGCAGATATCAATGTTGTACATGAAAATAAATAAAAAAAACAACATGGTGCAAATAAAGTGTTTTAAACCAGGAAAAATGTGCGTGAAGAAGTTCTCTACAGATGAACACTCACATGGTATCAGAAATAAAACGCATCTCCAAAACCGCGGCAAATGCTGGACTCTGTATGAATGGATGCAGTGCCCCACTTGGGTATGGTTCTGGTGTGGCGTAGTCTCACTCAGATGATAACATCAGTGGTGGTGTGGGCAGGGCTGCCAACAGAAATCATGGGTCCCAGGACGCCAACCCCAGCAGACCCCCCCTATTGGCGGGCCTGTGTGTGGGTATACGTAGACAAGAAAGCCAACAATAGTGTTATCCAGTATAAAATGTAACAACCTTTATAAACAAGTAAAATCAACACCTACTTAGTGTCATAGTGAATAGGACACAAAAAAAGTGGTGTGTATCCAGATCAGGTACTCTCCGCTGCCTCCGTCTCAGAACCTCTCGAGCGACGCGTCACTTTGGTCTTTGACGATGACCGGATCCAGATGTTCCGATGGAGGAGGGTCTTGGCCGCGAGCTCTGCTCGGGTGGGGGCAGATAGGAGTTATCTGGAAGCGCCACGACAACGATCTACGTTTTGCTTGTTTAAAAATCGGCAGGAGTCATTGATGAGTGAGAACGCCACACCAGAACCATACCCAATTGGAGAACTGCATCCATTCATACAGAGTCCAGCATTTGCCGCGGTTATGGAGATACGTTTTATTTTCGATACCATGTGAGTGTATCAGAGAGAACTTCTTCACATTTTTTCCTGCTTAAAAATTTATTTGCACCATGTTGCTTTTTTATTTATTATACCTTCTGAGAACAAATTCTACTGAATGGGTCTGCAAACCTTCCATTTTAACGGTTTTCTGAGCTGATTTTCTACTCACTTTTTGATTATTGCACGAATATCACATATGGCACATTGAATGTCAAATATGAATTTATTGTATGTTATTGTCACCTTTTGCATATATTACTTAGTCTTGCACCTGACAGCACTAATTCGTGCTTTTAATCACTTATGCTTAAGTGCCCACCTTTGTTTGTCACTATACATGTGATGGGAAACATGGATTTCTGTGTCCAGCGGCAAAAGCTTTTTATAGAGAATTCATTATTGACGTTCCCCTATCCGATGCTGAGAAGCCGTCCTGAATATGCTATGTCCGAATAGCTGTAAGAATCATCATTTCAAGATCTAGCTCCCACTCTTCCACCCCCCCAACCCCCAGTTCAGTTCCTGGGGAGCCTGATTCCATTTATGTGAAGATAAGGGGGATCCTTTAAACCTAGGGGACCTTTTGATTTTTTTTGTGACCTGTACCACATAGTGAGTGAGAACCATGCAGGTCGGTGATACATTGTAGTCTGTCAGAGGAGGTCGGCGATACATTGTATTCTGTAAGCAGGGGGTCGGTGATACATTGATTCTGTAAGCAGGTCGGTGAACATGATTCTGTAAGCAGGAGGTCGGCGTACATTGTATTCTGTAGCAGAGTGGTCGGATGATACATTGTATTCTGTAAGCGGAGTCGGTGATATTGTATCGTACAGAGGTCGTGTGATACATTGTATTCTGTTACAGGAGGCGTGATACATTGTATTCTGAAGCAGGGTCGGCGATACTTTTTATTCTGTAAGCAGGAGGTCGGTGGTGATACATTGTATTCTGTAAGCAGGAGGTCTGTGATAATTGTATTCTGTAAGCAGGGGTGGTCGGCGATACATTGTATTCTGTAAGCAGGAGGTCGGCGATACATTGTATTCTGTTAAGCAGGGGTCGGGTGATACATTGTATTCTGTAAGCAGGGGGGGTGAGTTACATTTATTCTGTAAGCAGGAGGTCGGTGATACATTGTATTTGTAAGCAGGAGTGGTGATACATGTATTTGTAAGCGGAGGGTCGGTGATACATGTATTCTGTAAGCGGAGGTCGGTGATACATGTATTTGTAAGCAGGAGGTCGTGGTTATGATACATTGTATTCTGTAAGCAGGAGGGTCGGGATACATTGTATTCTGTAAGCAGGAGGTCGGTGATACATTGGTATTCTGTAAGCAGAGGGGTCGTGTGATACATTGTATTCTGTAAGCAGGAGGTCGGCGACATTGTATTCTGTAAAGCAGGTCGGTGCTGAACATTGTATTCTGTAAGCAGGAGGTCGTGATGATACATGTATCTGTAAGCAGGAGGTCGGCGATACATTGATTCTTTAAGCAGGAGGTCGGTGATACAGTTATTTCTGTAAGCAGGAGGTCGGCGATTAACATTGTATTCTGTAAAGGAGGTCGGTAATACATTGTATTCGTAAGCAGGAGGTCGGTGATACATTGTATTCTGTAAGCAGAGTCGGCGAAAATTGTTTTCTGTAGACAGAGGTCGGCGATACATGTATTCTGTAAGCAGGAGGTCGGGATACATTGTATTCTGTAAGCAGGAGGTCGGTGATTGTGATACATTGTATTCTGTGAAGCAGGAGGTCGGTGGATTTACATTGTATTCTGTAAGCAGAGGGTCGGCGATTAACATTGTATTCTGTAAGACAGGAGGGTCGGCATACATTGTATTATGTAAGCAGGAGGTTCGGTTGATACATTGTATTCTGTAAGCAGGAGGCGGGTTGATAATGATCGTAAGCAGGAGTGCGGTGAACATGTATTCTGTAGCAGGAGGTCGGTGATACATTGTTCTGTAAGCAGGAGGTCGTGATACATTGTATTCTGTAAGCAGGGGGGCCGGTGATACATTATTCTGTAAGCAGAGGTCGGCGATAATTGTATTCTGTAAGCAGGAGGTCGGTGAACATTGTATTCTGTCAGAGGTCGGTGATACATGTATCTGTAAGCAGAGGTCGGCGATACATTGTATTCTGTAAGCAGGGGTCGGTGATACCATTGTATCTGTAAGCAGGACGGTCGGTGATACATTGTATTCTGTAAGCAGAGGCGCGATACATTGTATTCTGTAAGCAGGAAGGTCGGTGATACACTTGTGATTCTGTTAAGCAGGGGGTCGGCGATACTTTGTATTCTAGCAGGGGTCGGTGATAATTTATTGTAAGCAGGAGGTCGGTGTGATACATTGTATTCTGTAAGCAGGAGGTCGGGTGAGACATTGTATTCTGTAAGCAGGCCAGAGAGGTGGTTGATACATTGTATTCTGTAAGCAGAGGCGGTGAGGATACATTGTATTCTGTAAGAGGGGTCGGTGATGAATTGTGATTCTGTAAGCAGGAGGTCGGCGATAATTGTATTCTTGAAGCAGGAGGTCGGTGATACATGTGATTCTGTAAGACGGGGTCAGTGATAAATTGTATTCTGTAAGCGGAGGTCGGCAAATACAATTGTATTCTGTAAGCAGGAGGTCGGTGATACATTGTATTGTAAGAGAGTCGGTGATACATTGTATTCTGCTAAGCAGGAGGTCGGTGATACATGTATTTGTAAGCAGGGGTCGTTGATTGTTGAACATTGTATTCTGTAAGCAGGAGGTCGTGATACATTGTATTCTGTAGCAGGATGGTCGGTGATACATTGTATTCTGTAAGCAGGAGGTCGGTGATACATTGGATCTGTAAAGCAGGGTCGGCGATACATTGTATTCTGTAAAGCAGGAGGTCGGTTGATACATTGTATTCTGTAGCAGGAGGTCAGTGGATACATTGTATTCTGTAAGCAGGAGGTCGGCATACATTGTATCTGTAAGCAGGAGGTCGGTGATACATTGTATTCTGTAAGCAGGGGTCGGCGATACATTGTATTCTGTAAGCAGAGGTCGGCGATACATTGTATTCTGTAAGCAGGAGGTCAGTGATACATTGTATCTTAAGCAGGAGGTCGGCATCGCATACATTGTATTCTGTAAGCAGGGGTCGGCGCTAATGGTATCTGAGCAGGAGCGGTGATACATTGTATTCGTAAGCAGGAGGTCGGATACATTGTATTCTGTAAGCAGGAGGTCGGTGATACATTGTATTCTGTAAGCAGGAGGTCGGTGATACATTGTATTCTGTAAGCAGGAGGTCGGTGATACATTGTATTCTGTAGCAGGAGGTCAGTGATACATTGTATTCTGTAAGCAGGAGGTCGGTGATACATTGTATTCTGTAAGCAGGCGTCGGCGATAACCTTGTATTCTGTAAGCAGGAGGTCGGGATCATTGTATTCTGTAAGCAGGAGGTCGGTTGATACATTGTATTCTGTAAGCAGGAGGTCAGTGTTACATTGTATTCTGTAAGCAGGAGGCGGTGATACATTGTATTCTGTAAGCAGGAGGCGGTTGATAATTGTATTCTGTAAGCAGGAGGTCGTGATACATTGTTTTGTAAGCAGGAGGTCGGGATACATTGTATTCTGTAAGCAGGAGGTCGGTGATACATTGTATTTGTAAGCAGGAAGTCGGTGATACATTGTATTCTGTAAGCAGGGAGTCGTTGATAAGTAGCTGTAAGCAGGAGGTCGGTGATACATTGTATTCTGTAAGCAGGGGTCGGTGATACATTGTATTCTGTAAGCAGGAGGTCGGTGATAAATGTATTCTGTAAGCAGTGAGGCTCGGCGAGACATTGTATTCTGTAAGCAGGAGGTCGGTGATACATTGATTCTGTAAGCAGGAGGTCGGTGATACTTGATTCTGTAAGCAGGGGTCGGGATACATTGTATTCTGTAAGCAGGAGGTCGGTGATACATGGTATTCTGTAAGAAGGAGGGAGGTGAACATTGTATTCTGTAAGCGGAGGTCGGTGATACATTGTATTCTGTAAGCAGGGTCGGTGATACATTGTATCTGGTAGCAGGAGTCGGTGATACATTGTATTCTGTAAGAGGAGGGGTGTACATTGTATCTGTAAGCAGGAGGTCGGTGATACATGATTCTGTAACAGAGGAGCGGTCGGTGATACATTGTATTCTTTAAAGCAGGAGGTCGGCGATACATTGTATTCTGTAAGCAGGGGTCGGTGATACATTGTATTCTGTAAGCAGGAGGTCGGTGATACATTGTATTCTGTAAGCAGGAGGTCGGTGATACATGTATTCTGTAAGCAGGAGGTCGGCGATACATTGTATTCTGTAAGCAGGAGGTCAGTGTACATGTTTTCTGTAAGCAGGACTGGTCGTGTAACTTTGTATTCTGTAAGCAGGAGGTCGGGAACATTGTATTCTGTAAGCAGGGGTCGGTGATAATTGTATGTATCTGTAAGCAGAGAGGTCGGTGATACACTGTATTCGTAAGCAGGAGGTCGGTGATTTGTGATACATTGTATTCTGTAAGAGGAGGTCGGTGATACATTGTATTCTGTAAGCAGGAGGTCGGTGATACATTGTATTCTGTAAGCAGGAGGTCGGTGATTGATACATTGTATTCTGTAAGCAGGAGGTCGGTGATACATTGTATTCTGTAAGCAGGAGGTCGGGTGATACATTGTATTCTGTAAGCAGGGGTCGGTGTGTGATACATTGTATTCTGTAAGCAGAGGTCGGTGCGATACATTGTATTCTGTAAGCAGGAGGTCGGTGATACATTGTATTCTGTAAGAGGAGGTCGCGGAAATTGTATTCGTGGCAGGGAGGTCGTGATACATTGTATTCTGTAAGCAGGAGGTCGGTGATCATGTATTTGTAAGCAGGAGGGTCGGTGTGATACATGATTCTGTAAGCAGGAGGTCGGTGTGATACTTGTATTCTGTAAGCAGGAGGTCGGTGATTACATTGATATTCGTAAGCAGGAGGTCGGTGATACATTGTATTCTGTAAGAGGAGTCGGTTTGTGATTACAGGATTCTGAAGAGGAGGTCGGTGATACATTGTATTCTGGAAGCAGGAGGTTGGGATACATGTATTCTGTAAGCAGGAGGGTCGGTGATACATTTGTTTTCTTGAGCGGAGGTCGGCGGAAGATACATTGTATCTGTACGCAGTGAGAGGTCGGTGTGATACATTGTATTCTGTAAGAAGGGGTCGTGGATACATATATTCTGTAAGCAGGAGGTCGGTGTCGGTGATACATTGTATTCTGTAGCAGGGGTCGGTGATACATTGTATTCTTAAGCAGGGTCGGGTTGTGGATACATTGATCTGTAGCAGGAGGTCGGTGAACATTGTATTTTGTAAGCAGGAGGTCGGGTGATAAATGTATTCTGTAAGCAGAGGTTACGGTGCTACATTGTATTCTGTGAAGCAGGAGGTCGGTTGATACATTGTATTCTGTAAGCAGTGCGGTCGGTTGATACATTGTATTCTGTAAGCAGGAGGTCGGTGATAAAATGTATTCTGTAAGCAGAGGTCGGTTGATTCATTGTTATTCGTAAGCAGGAGGTCGGTGATACCATTGTGATTCGTGTAAAGACAGAGGTCGGTTGATACATGTATTCTGTAAGCAGGAGGTCGGTGATACATTGTATTCTGTAAGCAGGAGGTCGGTGATACATTGTATTCTGTAAGCAGAGGTCGGTGATACATTGTATTCTGTAAGCAGGGGGCGGTGATACATGGTATTCTGTACGCAGGAGGTCGGTGATACATTGTATTCTGTAAGCAGGAGGTCGGTGATACATTGTATTCTGTAAGCAGGGGGTCGTGATACATTGTTCTGTAAGCAGGAGGTCAGTGATACATTGTATTTGTAAGCAGGAGGTCGGGTGATTACACTGTATTCTGTAAGCAGGAGGTCGGTGATACATTGTTTTTCTGTAAGCAGGAGGGTCGGTGATACATTGTATTCTGTAAGAAGGAGGTCAGTGTACATTGTTTTCTGTAAGCAGGAGGTCGGTGTACATGTATTCTTAGCAGGAGGTTCGGTGTGTGATACATTGTATTCTGTAAGCAGGGGTCGGTGATACATTGTATTCTGTAAGCAGGAGGTTGTGATTACATGTATTCTGTAAGCAGGAGGTCGGTGTACATTGTTCTGTAAGACAGGAGGTCGGGTTGATACATTGTATTCTGTAAGCAGGAGGTCGGTGATACATGTATTCTGTAAGCAGGAGGTCGGTGATACAATGTATTCTGTAAGCAGGACTACAGGATCATATATTAGTACATTTGACTTTTCTATTGCCTGCAGGTACAGGCACTGTACAGTTGCACAAACATTACAAGGCATTGCAGTACAGGAAATATAATCATGCAGATGGGGAGGTCTCCAAGACAGAAGGGTAACATTGGGGGGAAGGGAAAGTCCCTGTCCCGAAGGATTACAATCTAATTGGCACATGGGGGGGGGTAACAGACACGGAGGCGTAAAAGGTGAATGCAGTGGGTAGATGCGTATTAGAGCGTATTGTGTTTAGCGAGTAGGGCTCCCCCAGGACGATTTAAACACTTGAACAGGTGAGTTCTCGGATGGGTTTTGGAGACGGTGTGCTGGCAGAGATTCAGAGGTAGGGAGTCCCAGAGGTAGGTGCAGCGGATGTGAGAAGGGCGCTGTAGGTGTGAGGGAAGCTGTGGAGACACAGTGGGTAGAGAGGAGACAGGCCTGAGCAGCAGTGGAGAGAGCGAGTCAGGGGTGTTGTGTTGTAACAAAAGACTAAAGCTGAGATGTAAGGGGGGCCAGAGGAGTGGAGCCTTGAAAGGGAGAAGATCTTGTATGATATAAAGGACTGGACACCTATCACTCTGTTCATTCCATGATTTTGCACTTCGTCATCCCTGGTGTAGTTGTTTAATACACCAGTCAAAAGCTATAGGAAGTCGTGTTAAAATGCATTGGAAGCTAAAAATAATACATTGAGTGTGCTCATCTATGCAGCTTCTCTTGTTGACTTAACCACTGCATGACATGACAATGGGTTTGTGGACCGTGCAGGACATGCACTCACAGGCCTTTGCAGTGGTGTTTGTTCCATTAACAGCACCCTGTTTCCGCTGCGCCTCTCGCCTTGTGTGATCAGATGGAAGGGCCCCTTGTTGAATAGCTGCTGTGTGTGTAATGATTTGGCGCGCCCTCTGTCGCGTGCAAACCTTTCCGGGTCACACCGCGGCAGTCACCTGGACCGGCGCGTGTTTACACTGCTTAGATTGATGTTATTCTTCACGTTCGTCCTTTTCACATTTCCACAGCACGGCTCACAGGGAACAATTACTGGAAGTGTTTGAAACTTCCCGTCTGGTCCATGGCCGAGCATCGGCGCTGATGGGAGGAGGAGACGAAACCCTTAAACTGCCGGCCTGTGTGGGCTTGGGAAATGGCAGGAGGTGGTGATCGATGGGTGGTTTCCCTTGTAGGCTTGTGGCCCCTTATCCCCAATGTTAGTGATCAACCAGTCTTGCATTACCAGTAAGTTACTCCTTCCACACACGGAATGCGTTGGAAGGGGGATGGCGAGGCCAGCCGCTTTCCATTTCTTCCGATGGGTTTTCCGCGGCTTGTATGACCCTTTTCAGTCTGTGTTGTCCTCACTCTTCCTAGGAGTTCCCTCTCGCCGTTGCTATGGAACAATGGAGGACTTCATTGGGTTGTGTATTTAGTGGCTGCTGAAACCAGGTAACGCGTGGCAGCGTTCACCCAGTTACTGTATAAATGTGTTTTCCGAGCTCCAGCCCTTTCACTTTCAGCGGCAGTTATACTGTACGTGCCACGGGATTTTGAAAGATCCTTGTTTGTCCCGTGATACTCTTATTTCAGATTATAACATGAACTTCAGGTTCCTGCAATTAAGAGGAGATTAGGAGATTGAGAAGCAGTGCAGCCTAACTAACACCATGTGTTGTTCCGCCTGCCCTAACTAACCACCATGTGTTTGTTCCGCCTGCCCTAACTAACCACATGTTTGTCCGCACTATGCCCTAAACTAAACCACATGTGTTTGTTCCGCCTGCCCTAAACTAACCACCATGTGTTTGTTCCGACCTTGCCCCTAAACTAAACACCATGTGTTTCTGTCCAGCCATGACCTAACTAACCACCATGGTGTTTGTTCAGCTGCCCTACTAACCACCATGTGTTTGTTCCGCTCTCTGCCCCTAACTAACCACCATGTGGTTGTTCGCCTGCCCTAACTAACCACCATGTGTTTGTTCACCTGCCCTAACTAAACCACAATGTGTTTGATCTCGCCTGCCCTAAACAAACCACCATGTGTTTTGTTCCGGCCTGCCCTAACTAAACCACCATGTGTTTGTTCCGCCTGCCCTAACTAACCACCATGTGTTTGTTCCGTCTGCCCCTAACTAACCACCATGTGTTTGTTCCGCCTGCCCTAACTAACCAACCATGTGTTTGTTCCGCCTGCCCTAACTAACCACCATGTGTTTGTTCCGACTGCCTAACTAACCACCATGTGTTTGTTCCGCCTGCCCTAACTAACCACCATGTGTTTGTTCGCTGCCTAACTAACCACCATGTGTTGTTCGCATGTAATAACACCCATGTGTTGGCCTCGCCCTAACTAACCACCATGGTGTTTGTTCGTCTAGCCCTAACTAACCACACTGTGTTTGTCGCCTGCCCTAAAAACTAACACCATGTGTTGTTCCGCCTTGCCCTAACTAACCACCATGTGTTTGTTCCGCCTGCCTAACTAACCACCATGTGTTTTGTTCCGCCTGCCCTAAACAACACATGTGTTTGTTCAGTCTGCCTAATAACCACCATGTGTTTGTTCTGCTGACACTAACTAAACACCATGTGTTTGTTCCGCTACCCCTAACTAACCACCATGTGTTTTCTGCCTGCCCCTAACTAACCACCATTGTGTTTGTCCGCCTGCCCTAACTAAACCAACCATGTGTTTGTCCGTTGCCTACTAACCACAATGTGTTTGTTCCGCCTGCCCTAACTAAACCATCCATGTGTGTGTTGTCCGTCTGCCTAACTAACCCCATGTGTTTGTTCCGCAATGCCCTAACTAACCACATGTGTTTGTTCCGCCTGCCCTACAAAACCACCATGTGTTGTTCCGTGTGCCCTAACTAACCACCATGTGTTTGTTCGCCGCAGCCTAACTAACCACCATGTTTTGGTCCGTCTCTGCCCTAACTAACCACATGTGTTTGTTCGCCTGCCCTAACAACCACATGTGTTTGTTCCGCATTGCCCTAACTAAACCACCATGTGTTTGTTCGCCTGCACTAACTACCACCATGTGTTTGTTCCGCCTGCCCTAACTAACACATGTGTTGTTCCGCTGCCCTCCTAACTAAACCACCACGTGTTTGTCGCTGGCCTAAATAACCACCATGTGCTTGTTCGTCTGCCCTACTAACCACCATGTTGTTCGTGGCATACCTACACAGGGCGCATGCCTAAACTAACCATCCTGTGTTTGTTCCGCTGACCCTAAATAACCACCATGTGTTTGTTCCGCTTGCCTCAACTAACCACCATGTGTTTGGTCCGCTGCCCTAACATAACCACCATTGTTTGTTCCGTCTGCCCTAACTGAACACCATGTGTTTGTTCCGCATGCCCTAATATAACACATGTGTTTGCCGTCCGCCTACCCTAATAACCACCATGTGTTACTGCCTGCCCCCTAACTAACCACATGTGTTTGTTCAGCCGCCCTAAATATACAAAAAAAACAACCCCATGGTTTGTTCCGTATGCCCTAAATAACCACCATGTGTTCGTTCCGCTGCCCTAACTAACACAATGGGTTTGGTCCGTACTGCAAAACCTAACTAAACACAACCAGGGCTGGGTTGTTTCCCTAGCCTGCCCTAACATAACCCACCCCATGTGTTGGTTACGGGCGCCCTAAACTAACCACCATGGTTTGTGCCGATGTGACCCTAACAAACACCATGTGTTTGTCTAGATGCAATACTAACCACACCAGGTGGGTGTGTCCAGACATGCCCTAACAACCACAGTGTGTTTGTTCCACCGCTCTGCATAACTAACACCCATGTGTTCGCTTCCGCCTGCCCCAAACTAACCACCATGTGTTTGGTCCGACGCTGCCCTAACTAACACATGTGGTGTTACGCATGCCCTAAACTAACCACCCATGTGTTTGTTAAGCCCTACTGCCATCCTAACTAACCACCATGTGTTTGTTCCATCTGCCCTAACTAACCACCATGTGTTTGTTCCGCCTGCCCTAACTAACCACCATGTGTTTGTTCCGGAGGTTACTTATTGGTAAAGTTACCTTCCCAATAACACAACAACATATTATGTTTATTGTATTTAATTGTTTTAATAGTTCATTCTAGGAGCCTTAACCTCTAGGGCTAGGCTGACCGCCCCCGCCCACCCCTCCCCCCACCATGAATGGGGAACAAATGGGTCACTCTTGGCAGAAGTTTGTTTGGGAAGAGATTGAGAAGCTCCATCATTAGGGTAGCTTCTCCTGCCAACGTACAGTAGAGCGCATTGAGTGCCTGGCTGTGTGTCCCCTATATACCCTATATACCCTATATACTCTATATACTCTATTAACTTCTCCTCTTGGTTTTCCAGGGCTGAGAAAACAGAAGTTCTGAATGAAGACCTCTTGCAGGTGGGTGTTCACCGTGGCTATTGTGCGCACGCGGCTTGTGTATGGAATTCACCAACGCAGACTGCCCCAGTGGCGGAGATCAAAGCGAATCACAGAGCGCAGAGGTAGCCGTAGGCGCCTTTTATTAGAGTCAAACTTCCCTTCACTTCAAAAGCGCGTAACATACAATATCAACTACTTGTTGGTCCAATAAAAGGCATCATACCCGCTCCTCCCTCTCCCTCCTGTGTTACTATATGGAAGGATGCACCAAGCTGGCTCCCCCACCCTGCTTTGCTGGGGTAAAGAAGTGCATGGCCAGCACAGGTCATACCAGCTGTCTGTGAGTAGTTTGCTGGCTCTGCACCTCGCTGCACGAAGTGCCTGCGAGTGCATTAGTCCTGGCACAGAAGGGAAGGGTTTGGGCTAATCTGGGCCGTCTTTCTCCTGCAGGTGGAGAAGCGTTTGGAGCTGGTCAAGCAGGTTGCTCATAGCACCCACAAGAAGCTGACGGCGTGTCTGCAGGGTCAGCAGGCGCCGGAGACAGACAAACGATCGGTAGGCAGATCCGACGGGGTATCTGACATCTACCCACCCAACACGGCACTCAAAGAGGTCCATAGGTTGCGCTTGCCTCTGCAGGTCAGGCATGCATGCATGTATGTATGTATGTATGTATGTATCCGTGTGTATGTATGTATGTATGTATCCATGTGTGTGTGTATGTATCCATGTGTGTATGTATGTATGTATCCATGTGTGTGTGTATGTATGCATGCATGTATGTATGCATGTATGTATGTATCCGTGTGTGTATGTATGTATGTATGTATGTATGTATCCATGTGTGTGTGTGTGTGTGTACAATTACTGCGCGCGCACACACAGACTGTGTACTGACGTAGGTTGAACCGCGAAGGTATTAGACTTCCAAGACAACAGCTCGCAAACGCCCCCCTGAGTTTTTACACGGCATTGCAGTATTGCAGACAGCGAGAATAAAATGCTAATATCACGAGCGCAAAAATAACGCAGTTCACTCCGGGCGAAAACGACAAAAAAACGCACCTAACCGGGATAATCTCAGAACCGCGGATCTAGCGTCTTAGACTCAGATCGGCCGCCACTGTATGTATGTATGTATGTATCCGTGTGTGTGTGTGTGTATGTATGTATCCATGTGTGTATGTATGTATGTATCC
>CM071588.1:4052394-4124894 GCA_036426205.1 Ascaphus truei | reverse complement strand
GGGGGAGGGTGGGGGGGTGGGTGCGGGGGGGGGGGGGGGGGGGGGGGGGGGGGGGGGGGGGGGAGGGTGGTGGGGGGGTGGGGGAAGCGGCGGGGGGGGTGGAGGGGGAGGGGGGAGGGGGGTGTGTGGGGTGGAGGGGGAGGGGTTGGGGGGGGGGGGCGTGGAGGCGGGGGGGGGTGGGAGGGTGGGGGGGTGGGGGGGTGGGGGGGGGTGGGGGTGGGGGTGGGGGGGAGGGGGGGGGGAGGGGGGGGGGGGGGGGGGGAGGGGGGGGGGGGGGGGGGGGGGAGGGGGGGGGGGGGGGGGGGGGGGAGGGGGGGGGGGGGGGAGGGGGGGGGGGATGGGGGGGGAGGGGGGGGGGTGGGGGGGGGGGGGGGGGGTCGCAAGTGAGCGGGGGGGAGGGGAGGGGGGGGGGGGGGGGGGGGGAGGGGGGGGGGGGGGGGGGGGGGGGGGGGGGGGTGGGGGGGGGGGGGGGGGGGGGTGGGGGGGGGGGGGGGGGGGGGGGGGGGGGGGAGGGGGGGGGTGCGGGGGGGGGGGGGGGGGGGGGGGGGGGGGGGGGGGGGGGGGGGGGGGGGGGGGGGGGGGGGGGGGGGGTGGGGGGGGGGAGGGGGGGGGGGTGGGGGGGGGGGGGGTGGGGTGGGGGGGGGGGAGGGGGGAGGGGGAGGGCGGGGGGAGGGGGGGTGCGGCGGGGGGGGGGGAGGGGGGGGGGGCGTGGGGGTGGGGGGCGGGGGGGGGGGGGGGGGGGGGGGGGGGGGGGGGGGGGGGGGTGGAGGGGGGGGGGGGGGGAGGGGGGGGGGAGGGAGGGGGGGGGCGGGCGGGGGGATGGGGGGGTGGGGGGTGGGGGGGGGGGGGGGAGGTGGGAGGGGGGGGGGGGGGGGGGGGAGAGGGGAGGGGGGGGGGCGGTGGGGGGGGGGGTGGGGCGGGGGGGGGCGGGGCGGGGGGGGGGGGGGGGGGCGGGGGGGGGGGGGGCGGTGGGGGGGGGGAGGGGGGGGGGGGAGGGGTGGGGGGGCGGGGAGTGGAGGGGGCGGGGGGGGGGGTGGGGGGGGGCGGGGGGAGGTGGAGGGGGGGGGGGGGGGGGGGGGGGAGTGGGGGGGGGCGGGGGGGGGGGGGGGGGGAGGGGAGGGGGGGTGGGGGGGGGGGGGGGTAGGGGGGTGGAGGGGGGTGGGCGGGGGGCGAGGGTGGGGAGTGGGGTGGGGGGGGGGGCTTGGGGGGGGGGGGGGGGGGGGGGGGGGGGGGGGGGGGGGGGGGGGGGGGGTTAGGTGGGGGGGGAGGGGGGGGGGGGGGGGGGGGGGGCGAGGGGGGGGGGGGGGGGGGTGGAGGGGGGGGGGGGGGGGGAGGGGGGGGGAGGGGGGTGGGGGGGGTGGGGGCGGGGGGGGGGGGGGGGGGGGGGGGGGGGGGGGGGGGGGGGGAGGGGGGGGTGGGGGGGGGGGGGGGCGGGAGGGGAGGGGGGGGGGGGGGGGGGGCGGGGGGTGGGGTGGGGGGGGGGGGGGGGGGGGGGGGGCGGGAGGGGGGAGGGGGGGGGGGGGGGGGGGGCGGGGTGGGGTGAGGGGGGGGGTGGGGGGGGGGAGGGGGCGGGGGGGCGGGAGGCGGGGGGGGGGGCGGGGGGGGGGGGGGGGAGGGGGGGGGGGGGGGGGAGGGGGTGGGGGGGGGGGGTCGGGGGGAGGGGGGGGGGGGGGGGGGGGGGGATGGCGGGGGGGTGGGTGGGGGGGGTGGGGGGGGGGGGCGTTGGGGGTGGGGGGGGGGGGGGGGGGGGGGGGTTGGTGGGGGGGGGGGGGGGGGGGGGGGGGGGGGGGGTGGGGGGGGGGGGGGGGGGGGGGGGGGGGGGGGGGGGGGGGGTGGGGTGGGGGGGGGGGGGGGGGGGGTGGGGGGGGGGGGGGGGGGGGGGGGGGGGGGGGGGGGGGGGGGGGGGGGGGTGGGGGGGGGGGGGGGGGGGGGGGGGGGGGGGACGACGTTGTCTCCCCACGCGGGATGAAGTCTCCCAGCGGATATCCCAGGTCCTGCAGGACAGCATTCTCTTCTCCACGTTCGCTCACAAAAATGCACCTCATCACCCATCTAAACAGCCCGTGTCTACCACTGCGGGATGAAGCTTCACCAAGTGAGATCCCAGGTCCTTGCGGTTACAGCCTCTTTCTCAACGTCGTACCACACATTCCCTTCACCCATCCTCCCCAGCCGGTGTCCCCCCACTGGGATGAAGCCTCACAAGGGATCCCCAGGTCCTGCGGTTACAGCCTCTCTTCTCCACGTCGCTCCCACACATTCCCTCATCCCATCCTCTCCAGCCTGTGTCTCCCCACTGCTGGATGAAGTCTCCCCAATGATCTCCCAGGTCCTGTGGTTACAGCCTCTCTTCTCCACGTCGCCCCCACACATTCCCTCATCCTATCCTCTCCAACCCGTGTCTCCCCACTGCTGGATGAAGTCTCCCCAGTGATCCCCCAGGTCTTGCGGTTACAGCCTCTCTTCTCCACATCGCTCCCACACATTCCGTCATCCCATCCTCTCCAGCCCATGTCTCCCCACTGCTGGATGAAGCCTCCCCAATGATCCATCAGGTCCTGCGGTTACAGCCTCTCTTCTTCACGTCGCTCCCACACATGATATGATCTCATCCTCCCATCTTCCTTTTGGTCGTCGTCTTGGCCTTTTTATCTCTTTTGGAATCCAGTCGGGTGCCGTCTCTGTCCAGCGATGGTTATTTCTTATGTAATATTTGTAGAGGATTCTGCATAGAGATAAACCTCTGCTGAGGGGGCTTCCTTGGCCCTCCTTCGTTGTGGAAGAACCAGCCTGACTTTGCTTTGTGTCCAGCTGTCTCCTGACTTCTCCTCGCCCCTGTCTTGTTCCAGGAAGATGCTGAAGCTGTGCGGAGACGCAGAAGACAAACTAGCGCAGGAGCTGATCCACTTTGAGCAGGAGGTGGAGAGAGATGTGGTGGATCCCTTGTTTGTGCTGGCAGAGGTAAGAGGCAGCCTGGGTTATACAGTAAAGCCACCAACCGGTCAGGTATTCAGGATATCCCTGCTTCAGCACAGGTGGCATGACCAGTGGCTCAGTCACTCTACTGAAGCAGTGATATCCTTTAAAACTGGACCTGTTGATGACCCTTGAGGACTGATGTCGACCACCCATGAGTAGTGCAGCTACAGGTCACACATAAGAAATATCTTGCTCCCTATTCCCCTATATATGCAGATTTCCATTCCCTCCCATTTGCTAAACCCGCTGATCATCCTTGTGCTCTCTCCCACTTGTATTTGTAACCTTTATGCTGCTCTGCAAAAAGTTGCTGACCCCTGTGGCCGTGCAGGAGTTAAATCCCTTTTTTGTTTTATACAACACTTACTGGGTAGCTGTTCTAGGCATCCACTACTATTTCACTAGATGGTCTTTTGGCATCCATAGTAATGATGGCTTATGTTTACTAAGTAGTCCCATGCCATTCAGGTCAATGGTCTGGAAGGTATCTTCTGGCATTGGACGATATCTTGGGTAATACTGTAGCACTATTTAGTAAATATGGCCCTGTATATGTTATATTTACATTTTGTTAGCTTATTTGGGGATTTCAGGACTCGAACTTTCAAACTTCACAATCCCTGTTATTTCTGAGGATGTACAGTTGTGTTCACTTAACCGTACTGAGGTGGCAAGATAAGGATTCTACGTGAGTATCCGTATGGAACACAATAGCACGTTCCTGCCCACACAGGATCAATGACTTCCTGGGACAAGATGAGACAATATCCACGAGCTCTGTTAGATCAGGGCGCATAACGTGACGTTACCTAATACAGTAACGGGCGTTATTTTTCCGTATTCCTGAAAGCTATATATATAGGGAAAACATCGGCCAAAATACATCTCATTACCATAGATCTAACACCACGTATTGTAGTCCTAACGTTGCGTTATCTTCCAATAATGTGTCCTTATACCAGCCTGGATGTTACTCCTATCTAGGCTCCAAAATAGGGTCTTAGTTTAAGGTGACAAAGAGAGGAGAGAGCAATCATTTGAGGAAATAAGGCAATGTTCGTTGCATGATGATTAATGGCGGTGTTCCACCCATTCGGACACGGCAAAAGTCCGGTTTCAGGGTCTGGAGGGGAGGAACGGCATGTTTAGGGATGCGTTCAACGTGGAATTGTCCCCTGCGTTAACCTTTACGGACTTTAGTGGATAAAGCCATTTTTCTACTCATTTGCATGTCACTGCCACTAACGTCCGTTATGGTTGGCGCTATGCTTCCAGGAGAAAACGTCGCTTAGTGTCACGTTAATGTCCGTTGGAGATTCGTTAAGATAAGTCAACGTGTCACATTAAAGGAGAACGCATATAAAGTCCTCTTGCGGTGGTACCACACCCCAGTCAAATTATCTAAATTTGTCAAAGGTTATTCGCCGCTCTGCCCTAAACAGTGCGGAGAATTAGCTGACCTTAAACACATGCTGTGGTCTTGCCCAAGGGTGGTCCCGATTTGGGAAAAAATTCGAAACTGGCTGGAAGGGATGCTCGACTTAGAGATCCCCCTGGACCCGTGGCTGTTCCTTGTGGGCAGGCGGCCCCAGGGCATGTCTAGAACAACACATAAACTGGTCATGCATTTTGCGACCGCCACCCGATGCGAGATCGCAGCACTGTGGAAGCAGAATGAGATCCCAATTATCCCCAAAATCAGGAACCGAATTTGGCACGTCTGCCAGATGGAGCAGTTGACGAGTTGGGTCAACGACTCTGGCGCTAAATTTCTAAAAGTCTGGGGCCCGTGGCTGGAACAAACCAACATCCCAGGGGTGGACGCCGCCTCAATTTTGCACTAATAGTATGAAAAATGCGTTCTCCTTGGATGGGACAGACGGGACATAGACGTAGGGAGACGTTATTTAGGGCCACCCACACACTACAATGAGCAACAGGCCTATCAAAGTGAATCTCCAGCTACTTGTGGTCGCTTCAACCCCTCTCCAGAACATTCGACCAAGATACGCCCCACCCCCCCCTCTTCCCCCTCCACCATACGTCTCCTCCCCAGTCCTGTAAGTCAAGTACGTCTTGTCTTAAATCCCTAATTGGGGTTCGTTTGGTGCTGTCAGTGTCGACAGCTGTTTTCTCATAAAAATGTGGTTTGACCATAATGTACGCCCATGGGCGGTGCGTGTCTGTAGATCGGATTTCCACAAATAAAAATGAAAGTTGAAAAAAAAAAAAAAGATAAGTCAACGTAATGTGACGTCACTTAACTGAGACTTCTGAATCTGGACCATATTGACTTAAAATCCATACTGCCATTTAGCATTCCCCAAAACCTGCCTAATTCACGTCGTTTTGTTACTGCGCTTGATATGCGAGCACACCTCTATCGTACGTGACATTAATCTTTTGTGGCCGGTCACTTTATTCTTTTCTGAGGATCCAGGCAGTCACCATTTTGATCCCTGGCTCCTTGTTTGTGAGTGTAGTGTTTGGTTATATAATGCTCCAGCTGAACACGTAGTCCTTTTGGAAAGAAGGTGATATGCTCTGGGTGGGAGAGGGAGCCGCGGTTGAGTGGTTAACCGTCTCTGCTCCGCATTTTCCTTCAGGTGGAGATTCCGAACATCCAAAAACAGAGGAAGCACTTGGCCAAATTAGTTCTGGACATGGATTCCTCTCGAGCAAGGTGAGCCCAAGTCACTGTAAGGTATCAAACTTAAGGGGTCAGCATTCCTACAAATGGACTGAAGAAACTTGACGTGAGATCTAGTCAACTCCTTTTGGTAGGTGAGGGGAGGGAAGAAAAGGCTTGTATAGCGCTCATACAAACAATATCCAATGGGAACTCCCATGTTGTTCCATTAAAACGTGTCCCCATACGCAACATAATTAGGATTGCTGCAGAAATAATATAATATTAATACCTATTCTTAATATTAATAAAATTCTAAACCATAAAGTGAAATATTGCTCCATTTCAGCGTGTCACCCTAAACTGGGGTGTTTTTTATACATTTGTGTCACTGCCGTGGGAAGGACTGAGAAAGTATTGTGTGTGTCACATACGAGGTTGACCATAGGTCTCTCCTGTCTCATTGTCACCATGTCACCCTGCAACGGGAGCAGCAGGCTGCATGGCCCATCCACAAGTGCTGTCTCTGTAACATTATGTCAGAGCCAGCGGTCACCTCCCTGTCTCCGAGTCCGTCTGCTACTGCGAGAGCTGGCAAACCGCAGCCGTGTGACTCAGAGGAGCCGTCTCCCAGGTAGTTAATTAAACGGACTCCTTGTGTCATCCATTGGCGGGTGTATCGCCGGTTCCGGGCTGCGATGAGTCACCAGCTGAGGCTTCGCAGCACAGACGGGAACATAGGAAGACTATTATCCTTCAAACCGAAATGGGTAAAACAAAGTGGAGTAATTAGTGAGGGAGCGAGAACATGACATGACAATATATTCTTATATTTTATACATCTTGAGAGCGCAGTGTCCTTTTTGGGCTGTTTGCTATATTTCTATAGGGGGTTATAGTGTCCACCTTCTGTGGATGTTCCTTTCTGTATAACTATAGGTCCTATACAGCCCCCATTATATAGTGATGCACATAGCTATGTGCCAATACAGTTCCTGTTACAGTATTCTGTCCCACGCTTTGCCAACAGGTGTCAACAGTCAGCTAAGTCCTCCGGCCTCTCCACCAACCTGCAGCCCTCGGGCGCCAAAGCTGACGCACTCAGGGAAGAGATGGAGGAGGCAGCGAACCGCGTGGAGATTTGCAGGGTATGTCAAGACTTGTTGTTACCGTGGCGAGCTTCCCAGTCAGACTCGGCCCTCTGAGCTCGGCCCTCTGACTTCCTGTTACCGCGGCGAGCTTCCCAGTCAGGCTCGCCCTCTGAGCTCGGCCCTCTGACTTGTTACCGTGGCGAGCTTCCCAGTCAGACTCGGCCCTCTGACTTCCTGTTACCGTGGCGAGCTTCCCAGTCAGACTCGCCCTCTGAGCTCGGCCCTCTGACTTGTTACCGTGGCGTGCTTCCCAGTCAGACTCGGCCCTCTGACTTCCTGTTACCGCGGCGAGCTTCCCAGTCAGACTCGCCCTCTGACTTCCTGTTACCGCGGCGAGCTTCCCAGTCAGACTCGGCCCTCTGACTTGTTGTTACCGCAGCGAGCTTCCCAGTCAGACTCGGCCCTCTGACTTGTTGTTACCGCGGCGAGCTTCCCAGTCAGACTCGGCCCTCTGACTTGTTGTTACCGCAGCGAGCTTCCCAGTCAGACTCGGCCCTCTGACTTGTTGTTACCGCAGCGAGCTTCCCAGTCAGACTCAGAGCTGGAGGTTGATGCAGTTTCCTTATTGATGTCTTGGTAGGATATTTCCCTCATGTCAGTGTACAGTGGGGGGGATGTCCAATAGTTGAAACTTGTTGTTTGACTTTCTCCCATCTGACGAGATGGTTACCAACTTAAACTACCATAATAATACTGTACCAGGCAGCTCCTCCTAACTGCTCCTACCCCTGCTCCCTATAACCCCTCCCCTAGCTGCTCCCTATAACCCCTCCCCTAACTGCTCCCTATAACTCCTCCCCTAACTGCTCCTATAACACCTGCTGTAACTCCTGCCCTAACTGCTCCTATAACTCCTGCCCTAACTGCTCCTATAACTCCTCCCCTAACTGCTCCTATAACTCCTCCCCTAACTGCTCCTATAACTCCTCCCCAACTGCTCCTATAACTCCTCCTATAACTCCTCCCTGACTCCTTTAACTCCTCCCCTAACTGCTCCTATAACTCCTCCCCTAACTGCTCCTGTGTCCCCGCCTCTCTGGCAGGGAATGGGTTGTTGGTGACACCAGTGTAGCCATGTTCCATCTCCCTGTCTCCGCAGGACCAGCTCTCGGCAGACATGTACAGCTTTGTGGCCAAAGAAATAGACTACGCACACTACTTTCAGACGGTGAGAGTGGGGGGCGCGGGGGGAGGAGGGGCACGCCCACTGTAACCCTTTCTGTGTCAGCAACGCATTTTGCGTGTGTGCGTGCGCGTGTGTGTGCGCGCGTGTGTGCGTGTGCTTGCGCGTGTGTGCTTGCGCGTGTGCGTGCGCGTGTGTGCGTGCGCGTGTGTGTGCGCGTGTGCAGTGCGCTGTTCAGTGAACATATGAAGAGAATAATGAGAGAGATATATATCATTCAATTGTTTATAATCACTTTATTAATGTAGATATAAAACAGTCAATTTGTGCAAATGTAGACAATAGAAAATTGGCAATATACAATGACTTAACATACATTATATTCATGTGAATATCATTAAAAAAACTGAGATTTTGATACTGAAAAATAGAGAAATATCCCTGTTTCTAGTCTCTTATCTTTCTCCTTTGCCTATATAGGCTATGTAAGTAGGTACACGTATATTGGGTGGGGGGAACACACGCTTAATAATCCCCCAAACTGCCCCTCAGTGTGTGCAGGCAGCATGGGGGGTATACCTGTCACTGACTGCGGGAGCTTCCAAAGTCACGCCCCACAATGCCTTGCTGCTATGGATGCAAAGCATTGTGGGAAGCTCGCGCTGTATGTGACAGCCACACCCGTCATGCGAAGGTGCGGTTTGGGGCCTTACTAAGTGCGTAGCCCCCTCACGGGCTCAGGACCCCGCTATACTGCCTGGGGTCCACCATTACAGATGGTTTTGGGCGTACCCCTCGGAGTCGCCTCACGCCCCCCCCCCCCGGTGGGGGATGGGCTGATGTTTGGGAATGGGCTGTGTGTACCAGAGGGCTGTGACTCACACCATGTGTTAACCTCCTCTCAGCTAATAGAAGAACAGGCGGAATATCACCGCAAGTCCCTCGCTCTCCTGCAGGCCGTGCTTCCCCAAATCAAGGCCCAGCAAGGTGGGTACCAAGGACCCCTCTCCGAGTATACGGTAACACGCACGCCCGCTTGGGTTCCTGCTTTAACACGCACGGCACGGCCTTCCATCATGAGATGGACTTTCTTGTTGACCTCTTAAAAATGGGACCGGAAAAGATGCAACAAAGCAGTTATGATAGCCTAATTTTTACACGGTCAGTAGGAGAATACCAGATTGTGGTGCGTATAATATATTATAAATTATAATAGATATAAATGATATAGTATATAATACAATGTATATAAGCGGCACAAACATAGTCGGCAATTTTTTTTGAACCATGATTTTTAACACAGGGTTCGAAGAAAGGAGGGGTCTTCAGGAGGAAACCCGTTCATTTCAGCTCCGGGGACCCCCTGCAACTAGAGATACAGACCTCCGTAGGGGGTGCCGGTAGCTGCTCGGCTTGCAGGGTTCATGAGTTTCAAAGACTCCCGCGCCCTGCGGGCCAATAAAACGCCGTGACGTCATCAGGTGCGGCTTCCTGTTGGCCCACGTGATGCGGGAGCGTCAAACTGCGCTGAGATTCCGACGCCCCTTACGGAGGGAGGTCTGTTGCTTTAATAATATTTAGCCTTTATAGACTGCGAATGTCATCCTTATCTACACTGCATTGTAATAGGGAATGAAACAAATTGCGTTTTCGTATGATGGAGTTCAGGGGTACCTTGGGTGTAGATTGGGGTGGGTTTTTTTTGAAGGGTTACTCTCTGTGTTGTTCTACTCCCAGAGGCCTGGATTGAAAAGCCATCGTTCGGGAAACCCCTGGATGAACACCTGACTATCAGCGGGCGAGAGATCGCGTTTCCCATCGAGGCCTGCGTCACTATGCTGCTGGAATGTGGCATGCAGGAGGAGGTAGGAAGATAACTCCCCACCCCCGAGGACTGCAGCATTCCAACAACACGCGTAGGGTCCCCTTCTCCTCCAGCCTCACTCGTAGGGTCCCCTTCTCCTCCAGCCTCACTCGTAGGGTCCCCTTCTCCTCCGACCGTAGGACCATCCCAACCTCATAGGTACCCTTCTCCTCCCGCTCACTTGGGTTCCCCTTCTCTCCATCCTCAATTCGTAGGGCCCCTTCTCCTCCTCCAGACCCTCAACTCGTAGGGACCCTTCTCCCCAGCCCACTGCTAGTCTTCTCAGGTCCATCTTCCCTCCAGCCTCACTCGTAGGGTCCCCTCTCTCAGCCTCATCGTAGGGTCCCTTCTCTCCAGCCTCACTCGTAGGGTCCCCGTTACCTCCAGCCTCACTCGTAGGGTCCCCTTCTCCAGATTCACTCATATGTCCCTTCTCCTCCGGCCTCACTTGTAGGGTCCCCTTCTCCAGACTCACTCATAGGGTCCCCTTCTCCTCCAGCCTCACTCGTAGGATCCCCTTCTCCAGACTCACTCATAGGGTCCCCTTCTCCAGCCTCACTCGTAGGGTCCCATTCTCCAGCCTCACTCGTAGGGTCCCCTTCTCCTCCAGACTCACTCATAGGGTCCCCTTCTCCTCCAGCCTCACTCATAGGGTCCCCTTCTCCTCCAGCCTCACTCATAGGGTCCCCTTCTCCTCCGCTCACTCTAGGTCCCTTATCCCGCCTCACTAATAGGGTCCCCTTCTCCTCCAGCCTCACTCATAGGTCCCCTCTCCTCCAGACTCCTCACTCATAGGGTCCCCTTCTCCTCCAGCCTCACTCATAGGGTCCCCTTCTCCTCCAGCCTCACTCATAGGGTCCCCTTCTCCAGCCTCACTCATAGGGTCCCCTTCTCCTCCAGCCTCACTCATAGGGTCCCTTCTCCTCCGCTCACTCATAGGGTCCCCTTTCTCCAGCCTCACCAGGGTACCTATCCTCCAGCCTCACTCATAGGGCCCCTCTCCGGCTCATCTAGGGTCCCTTCTCCTCCAGCCTCACTCATAGGGGCCCTCTCCTCAAGCCTCATCATAGGGTCCCCTCTCCTCCGAGCCTCACTCATAGGGCCTTCTCTCCGCCCATCCTCAAGGGCCCCTTCTCCTCCAGCTCACTCATGGGTCCCCCTTATCCTCCAGTCTCACTCATAGGTCCCTTCTCCAGCCTCCTAATCATAGGGTCCCCTCTCTCTCCTCCAGCCAACTCATAGGTCCCCTTCTCCTCCAGCCTCACTCATAGGGTCCCCTTCTCCTCCAGCCTCACTCATAGGTCCCTTATCCTTAGCTCACTCATAGGGCCCCCTTCTCCTACAGCCTCACTCATAGTGTCCCCTTCTCCTCCAGCCTCACTCATAGGGTCCCCTTCTCCTCCAGCCTCACTCATAGGGCCCCCTTCTCCTCCAGCCTCACTCATAGGGTCCCCTTCTCACAGCCTCACTCCATGTGTCCCCTTCTCCTCCAGCCTCACTCATAGGTCCCCTTCGCTCCAGCCTCACTCTAGGGCCCCTCCCTCCTCCTCACAACACTCATAGGGTCAGTGTGTGGATTGTATGGAGGCACATATTAAAGGGGAATTTAAAATAAAACGGCAGCTTGGACTGCTGCGTCTTTAAGGTCATGTAAATATATATGGTACATCATGTAAATATATATGGTACATCATGTAAATATATATGGTACATCATGTAAATATATATGGTACAGATGGTATCAGTATTTGCAAACTGTTGCAGTATAGTCATTTTCAAGTCTTTAAATGCATCTAGCATGACATTGGGGCCCTTCGACTCTCCCTTATCTGACGTGGCCCCTTTGGAGACCCCCACGTTGTAAGCTCTTGTGGTTTTGCCGCTGCCATGCCCGGAGATCCCTGCTTCTCTTCTCGCAGGGATACGTAACACTTCCACTTGAGATAATTTCGGGTCGCGGGGAAAGGGAAAGGAAGGGAAAGCTGTTTCCCTCTGAAAAAGGTCAGCTGGAAACAATTTTTGTTGTTGCTTCCTGTGGGGTCAGGCCTCGGCATTCCTCCTCTTTTCAGCGGGACGGGGCAGGGGTGGGGTGGCAGGTTTCATCCTCCCAAGTGCTGGCCAGCTGGGTAATAAAACAGCAGTAGTTCTGATGTGAAAGTGCGGTGCAGGAGCAGCCCCACTTACCTCACAGAAACACACGCTTTGTAAGCAGCCCACCAATGGCATTGGTTTCCATGAAGACGTTGGAGCCAAGATGCTTGCACATGTATGTGATCCCCAGGTCCCAAAACCTGGGGTGCACATGTATGTGATCCCCAGGTCCCAAAACCTGGGGTGCACATGTATGTGATCCCCAGGTCCCAAAACCTGGGGTGCACATGTATGTGATCCCCAGGTCCCAAAATGGGTGCCATTGGGGGGGGTGGGGTGGGGGGCGTGTTGGGGGGGAGGGGGTTGTGCTTGTGTGGGGGTAGTCGTCGGTTGGGCCGTGGGCGGGCCGGGGGCCGGAGGGGGGGGGGGGCCGGGGCGGGGGGGGTGAGGGGGGCCGGCGGTGGCTATGGGGGGATGGAGGGGGTTGGTCAGGGGGGGGCTGGGGGGACGGGGGTCCGGGGAGGGAGGGGGGGTGTGCGGCGGGGGGGGGGGGTGGGCGGGGCGCGGGAGTGTGTGAAAGAGCACCGGTGCGGCACGAAGGGGGGGGGGGGGTCCTTGGAGGCCGGGGGGGGAGTGGCGGGTGGGGGTCCCGGGGGTCGGGGCCAGGTGGGGGCGGGGGGGGGGGTGGCGGGGGGGGGGTGCGGGGTCGGGTGGGGGGCGTGTGGGGGGGGTCGCTGGGGAGGGTGGGTGGCGGGGTGGGCGAGCGTGGGGGGTGGGGGGGGGGGCTGGGGGTGGCTGGGGAGGGGAATGCGGGGGGGGTGGGTGGGGGGAGGGGGGGTGGGGGAGGGTCGCAGGGGAGGGGCGGTTCATTGTGTGGAGGGGGGTGGGTTGGGGGGGGGGCCGGCCCAGAAGGCGCATGGGGGGTGGGGTGTGGGGATAAGTGCTGACGTTCGCATGAACGGGTGGGGGGGTGGGGGTCGTTTGGGGGGGGGGGAGGGGGGTGGGGCGGGAGGGGTGGGGTGAATTGGGGTGCGGGCGGGCGCGGGGAGGGGGCGGGGGGGTGCACGGGGGGTCGTGGTGGGGGGGGGGGCGGGGGGGGGCGTGGGGAGGGGCGGGGGGGGCGGGGGGGCTGTGGGGAGGGGGCGCGGGGTGTCGGCGGCGGGGGGGTGGTGGGGGAGGAGGGGCGGGCGGGGGGGGGTTTGGTATCTGTGGGTGGGCGGTGGGCGGGGGGGTTGGATGAGTGGGGGCCGTCGTGCTGCGGGAGTGGTCGGGGGGGGCGGTGGGGGTGGGCACTGGTGGGGGGTGGGGTGGGGGGGGGGGCGGGCGAGGTTGGGACGGGGGGGTGGGGGGCAAGTGGGGCCGGGGGGGCGGGTGCGTCGGGTGGGGGGGGGAGCCGGTATTAGGCGGGTTGTGGGGCGGGGGGGGGGGGGGGGGGGGGGGGGGGTGGGGACGGGTGTGGAGAAGGGGGGGCGGGGGGGGGCGGGCGGTGGGGGAACGGGGGGGGGGCGGGGGGTGGGGGGGGGACTGGGGGGGGGACTGCGTAGGGGGGCGGGGGGGGACATCGAGCGGGGACGCGGGGTGTGGAGGGGTGGTGTTGTGGGTATCGGTGTGCGGGGTGGGTGTGGGGGTGGGGGCGGGAGAGGTCGCCGCGGGTGGAGGAGGGTGGGTGGAGGGTCGGGGGGGGGGGGGGGGGGGGGGGTTGCGGGGTTGGGGGGGGGGGGAGGGGGGGGGAATGCGGGGGTGTAGGGGGTGTGGAGGGGTGGTGGGGGGGGTGGGGTGGGGGCCGGGGAGGGGGGTTGCGGGGGCGAGGGGTAGGGGGGGGGGGGGGGGGGGGGGGCGGCGCGGGGGGTCCACGGGGGTCGGGGGGGTGTTGGGCGCTGGGAGGTGCGCAGAGGCGGGGGGCTCTTGGGGGGGGGGGGGCCGGGGCGGCGGTGCTCGGGGGGGGTGATGGGGGTGGGGGGGGGGCTTGGGGTTGCACACGAGTGGGGGGTGCTGGGGGGAGGGGGTGGGGGGGTGCGGGTTGCGGGGGTCGCCGGTGCTGGGGGGGTGGCGTTGGCGGGGGCGTTGCGGTGTTGGTGGGGGGGGGGGGGGGTTGGTTTGTGGGCGGCGGTGGGGTGGGGGGGGTGGTGGGGGGGCGGGCGAGTGGGGTGGGGTGGGGTGGGGGGGGGGGGGAGGTCGGACGGGGGGTGTCCGGTGGGCCGGGGGGGGGGGGGTGGGATGGGGGGGGGGGGGGGGTGTGGGGGGGGGGGGGTGTTGGGGTGGTGGGTGGGGGCACTGGGGGGGGGGGGTGGGAGGGCGGGAGGGGGGTGAGCTAGGCGGAGGCCTTATGGGGGGGGGAGGGGGGGGGGGGTGGGGGGGCGGGGCGGGGCGGTGGTTCGGTGGGGATGGGCTGGTTGGTGGGGGGGGGGGTGGGGTTGGGAGGGTCGGTGTGGGCGGTCGGGGGGGGGGCGCGGGGGGGGGGGGCGGGGGGGGGTGGGGTTGGGGGGGGGGGAGGGTGCGTGGGGGGGGGGGTAGGTGGCGGGGGGTGGGGGGCTGGGGGTTGTGGTGGTGGGCGAGGGTTTCGTTGGGGGTGGTTGGTGGGGGGGGGGGTGGGGGCGGGGGGGTGGTGTGTGGCGGGGGTTGTCTTGGTGGGGGGGGGTAGGGTGGGGGGGAGGGCGGGGGGGGGGGGGCGGTGGGGTGGGTTGTTGGGGGGGGCGGGAGCGGTGGGTGGAGGTGTGTGGAGGATTGGGTGGGAGGGTGTTGGGTGTGGAGGGAGGGGGGGGGTGGGGTGGGCGGGGGGTTAGGGGGGGATGGGGGCGGGGTTGGTTGGGGGCGGGGTGGGGGGGTGTTGGGGGGGGGTGGGGGAAGGGGGTGGGTGGGGGGGGGGGTGGGTGTGGGGGCGGGGGGGCGTGGCGGGGGGGGTGGGGGGGGGGTGGGGGGTGGGGGGGTGGGGCGGGGTGGGGGGAGGCGGGGGGGGAGGTTGGGTGGGGGGGGGGTTGGGGGGGGATGTGGGGGGGGGGGGGGGTGGGGGGGGGGGGTGTTGGGGGGTTGGTTGGGGTGGGGGGTGGGGGGGTGGTTTGGGGGGTGGGGAGGGGGGGGTTGTGGTGGGTGGGTTGGGGTGGGGTTGTGGGGGGGTGGGGGGGTGGGGTGGGGTGGGGGGGGTGGGGGTTGGGGGGGGTGTTGGGGGGGGGTGGGGGTTGGGTTGGGGTGGGGGGGTGGGTGGGGGGGGGGGGGGGGTGGTGGGTTGTGGTGGTTGGGGGGTGGTGGGGTTGGGTGGTGGGTTATGTGAATCCCAGGTCCCCCAAAACTGGGGGGCAAAGGTAGTGATCACCATGGTCCAAAACCTGGGGTTGAGATGCAGGGTAGGATTATGGGTAGTGCCAGCACGATACTGTTATGTATAGTGTGTGTGTGCGCGCAGTATATGTGTGTGTGTGTGTGTGTGTGTGTGTGTGTGTGTGTGTGTGTGTGTGTGTGTGTGTGTGTGTGTGTGTGTGTGTGTGTGTGTTTGTGTGTGTGTGTGTGTGTGTGTGTGTGTGTGTGTGTGTGTGTGTGTGTGTGTGTGTGTGTGTGTGTGTGTGTGTGTGTGTGTGTGTGTGTGTGTGTGTGTGTGTGTGTGTGCACGTGTCTGTGTGTGTGTTTATGTGAGTGTGTGTATCAGTGTGTTTGTGTGTGTATCAGTGTGTGTGTATGTATGTATGTATCAGTGTGTGTGTGTGTGTGTGTGTGTGTGCGCACGTATCTGTGTGTGTGTGTGGGTATGTGAGTGTGTGTTTGTGTGTGTGTATGTGTGTATCAGTGTGTGTGGGCGCTCTCTCTGTGTATGTTTGTGTGCCTGGTGCACACGCATACATACGTGTACAGTTAGGAATCAGTCCCTCCCACGTGTCCCTCCCATGTGTCCCTCCCACGTGTCCCTCCCACGTGTCTCTCCCACCAGGGTCTGTTTCGAGTGGCACCTTCGGCCTCCAAGTTGAAGAAGCTGAAAGCCGCCCTGGATTGCTGCGCAGTGGACGTGGCCGAGTATTCCGCTGACCCTCACGCCATTGCAGGTAAACAGCTTTGGGGGGCACCACTGTTTTCATGCAGCAAACGAGACTTTCACACAGTACAGCAGCTTTTTCTTCTGATGTTCTGTACATGTGAAGAGGAGACCTGTGAGGTTTGGAAATCTCTGTACATGGGAAGAAGAGACCTGTGAGGTTTGGAAAGCTCTGTACACGTGAAGAAGAGACCTGTGAGGTTTGGAAATCTCTGTACATGGGAAGAATAGACCTGTGAGGTTTAGAAAGCTTTGTACACGTGAAGAAGAGACCTGTGAGGTTTGGAAAGCTCTGTACATGGGAAGAAGAGACCTGTGAGGTTTGGAAGCTTTGTACACGTGAAGAAGAGACCTGTGAGGTTTGGAAAGCTCTGTACACGTGAAGAAGAGACCTGCGTGATTTAACGAGATCCGTACACTCTATTTTTATCACTGAAGAACTGTCATGTCGCGTCACAATGCGTCGCGTCCTCTGACCGCAAAAGAGTTTACACGTATATTTTATTGGGAGTGTGATGCTACGTGGCAGGGAGATGGGACAGTGGCTTGCTACGTGGCAGGGAGATGGGACAGTGGCTTGGTGATTTAATAAGACGTTTAAGGGAACGGTTTCTTGTTTCAGGCGCCCTAAAGTCTTATCTCCGAGAGCTTCCTGAACCGCTGATGACCTTTGAGCTGTACGAGGAATGGATTCAGGCCTCCAAGTGAGTTTATTCGACCTTTCTCGTGTAATAATCTGCAGGATCTTCCAGCACGGAATAAGCTAAATAAGCAGCCGCCCCTTATACAATATATCTGGGACGCAGCGTCCCCAGACACCCCCCTGGAAGGCTGCTGGCAGTTACTTCCTGGTATTTAAATCTCTCGGGTCACGCCAGCCAATAGGAAGCCAGACGGATGATGTGGCGGCCTCCTATTGGCCCGAGAAACGCGGGCGATTTCGGCGCCATTTTGTTTTCTCTGGCAAGGATGCTACAGGCGGCACCTGATCCTGTAATTATCTCGGCAACCAGGGGTCCCCAGAGTCGGAATGAACGCGGTTCCTACCTAATGTGAAAAGGGAGGCCGCAACAACGACGCGGAACTGATCCTTTAAAGGGGCCGTTCATGCGCTTTTTAAAATGATTATTCTTTAACGTACATTATAAGCAGGGGGTCTCCGGAGCTGAACCCCATTAATTGCAGCTCCGCGGACCCCCTACTTCCCGAGATACAGACCTCCGAAGGGGGCGCCGATATCTCGGCAAAGTTTAAAGCGCCCGCGTCACGCCGGCCAATAGGAAGTGGACCCTGATGACGTCACGGCTTTCTATTGGCCCGCAGGGCACGGGAGCTTTGAAACTCCGCCCATTACGTGATCCCTACTCGCCGTGCGGAGTGGGCACCGGCGCCACCTATGGAGGTAAGTATCTCCGCAAACAGGGGGGTCGCCGGAGCTGAAATGAATGGGGGTCAACTCCGGGGACCCCCTGCTCCAACCCTATGTTAACGTGTGTATGTGTTCCACCTGAGGAAGGGGGTTCCCCGAAACGTTGTGTATTATGTCTGCACCATTAAAAAGACTGTATATGTCTATTTGACTTTTGTCACTGAGTTTGTGAGGGCCTCAGGCTCTCAGATTTTGAGTCCCCGGTTCATGTCAGTTGGGCAGCCATGTTGCAAAGCTTGGTTGTGACCAGCGGGATGTCACAATGAGAGTTTGGAGGGTCTATAACCCAGGACATGTGCTTCTCTCCAGCGTCCAGGACCAAGACAAGAGGCTTCAGGCTCTCTGGAACGCCTGCGAGAAGCTTCCTAAGATCAATTACAACAACTTCAAGTAAGTGCAGAGAGGCGTCGGGGCGGGGGCGTCGAGGCGGAGACCTCGGGGGCGCCGGGGCGGAGACTCGGGGGCGCCAGGGCTGATTATATCACATGACTATGTAACCCCACCTGCAGTGGGAATTTACACCCATCATAAACCTCTGTGGCCACGGAACCTCCGTCACTACCCCCCCACGCGTTCACTTCCGGTAACGGTTAACGGAAGGGGTTTCGTTTGCGGTGGATGGCAACACGGGAACGCCCCCAAGAACATGAGAAAACGCCCCGTGGCATATGGTGTGCGACGCTGTATGTCTGCGGAGCACTTGAGCCCATTCTCACTAAGTGCTGCTCCATAAAGCACCTTCCATGCTGGAAGACACCTTACGCCTCCAAGTGAATGAGGCATAACGGACCATGTGACTAAATGGTGTTACTTCATAAGACACCGTCTGTGCCAAAAGACACCTCATATCTCATTCACTTCAAAGAGCCCTGATGAAGGTTCGAAACATGGGCGTTTCTTAAATACAGGCATACCCCGCATTAAGGACACTCACTTTAAGTACACTCGCGAGTAAGTACATATACAATAGGCTCACGCATGCGCATGTCATCACGTCCTGAACAGCAATACCGGCTCACTACCTGTACCGAAGCTGTGCGCAAGCGGGGAGACTATAGAGCCTGTTACAGATGCGTTATTTACATCAGTTATGCACGTATATGACGATTGCTGTACAGTACATGCATCGATAAGTGGGGAAAAGGTAGTGCTTCACTTTAAGTACATTTTCGCTTTACATACATGCTCCGGTCCCATTGCGTACGTTAATGCGGGGTATGCCTGTAGTTACATAGTTACATACATGCTCCGGTCCCATTGCGTACGTTAATGCGGGGTATGCCTGTAATACACATATTTGCTACAGTTGACTGTCCATCGTGCTGGTGTTCTGCGTGATGTATCAAATAAATATAGCATCAATCTCCCCAGCCCGTGTCTCCCCACTGCTGGATGACGCCTCCCCAATGATCTCCCAGGTCCTTCGGTTACAGACTCTCTTCTCCACGTCGCTCCCACACATTCCCTCATTCCATCCTCCCCAGCCCGTGTCTCCCCACTGCTGGATGACGCCTCCCCAATAATCTCCCAGGTCCTGCGGTTACAGATTCTCTTCTCCACGTCGCTCCAACACATTGTCTGATTCCATCCTCCCATCTTACTTTTGGTCGTCGTCTTTCTCTCTTGGCATCCAATCCAGTACCGTCTTTGTCCAATGATGGTCATTCTTCTTGCGATAACTCCGACCCAAATGAATATATTTATATATTTAGATGTGTTGTATGAGCATAAAGTCAGTTGAAGTTGTATTGGAGATCTGCCTGGCAGCAAACAGGTTAAGTGTTTGGGTGACGGATGTTGCCCCAATTGACCACCACTGTTGCGAGCTTCCTCCCGTCTCCAATTTAACACGTGCGGATAATTGGTTCCTTATTATTGTGATTCCCTCCTCCAGATACGTCATCAAATTTCTGGCCAGGTCAACGGAGTATCAGGACGAGAACAAGATGACCCCCGGTAACATGGCGATCGTCCTGGGACCCAACCTTCTCTGGCCACAAGCAGAAGGGTAGGTGTGGAGGGCCAATATAAGCACCTATTCAATACGCCGCCAAGCTGCTTCCCCACCGGGTCGGAGAAGATGGAAGTCCAATTCATGGGAATGGAGATGACCTCTTCACTAGCACAGGGAACCAGCGATATCGCATATTTAGTAGAGAGGAACTGATTGGTGGATTTACAGCTCCAGCAGCTAAATCTATTGGGCAACCACTGAATAAATTCAGTATACGGCCCCTGTAACCTCCGCCATTATTTCCGTGCACGTATCCTTAATTTGCTTATCCCGGTTCCCAAATGTTTACACACCGGGCGGTTTGTTCGTGTGGTGCGCATTGTTTATAGTTCATTTGCCCCCTCCGCGCAGACTTCCCCCTCGCCAGCTGTCGCGCGTCCTACGTCTTTTTACGCTGTTTCTCTTTTCCGCGGCAGGAATATAACCGAGATGATGACCACGGTGTCTCTCCAAATCGTGGGGATTATTGAACCCATAATCCAGCACGCCGATTGGTTCTTCCCCGGAGGTTTGTGCGCGTGTTCTTATGTTAGACATTGCGTGTTGTAGTGGGGACTGCGGTTTGTGTAGCGCCCGCCGTATGCACCGCGCTTGGCAGAGATATTATAGAAGACATATTATAGGTGGGAAGCAGGGGGTCTTCGGAGCTGAACCTCATTCATTTCAGCTCCGGGGACCCCCTGCTTCCCGAGGATATTTAGCTCCAAAGGTGCCACCCCCTGCTGGGGATACAAAATGGCGTTGTAATGCTCCATACATGAGAGAGTCTTAACAGAGAGAGCCATGAACCCCGCTACATCAGAACTTGCATCGCGGTGTAGTGTAGACTCTTCCATAACTTGGCGCCATCTTTACCCTCCCACCTTTGCACAGACATAGAGTTTAACGTGACGGGGAATTACGGCAGCCCCGTGCACACCAACCACAACGCCAACTACAGCTCCATGCCCTCCCCCGACATGGAGCACTCTGACCGGAAGCAGCACGACACGGCCAGGAGACCCCTCAGTGTCGCGACGGACAACATGATGCTGGAGTTCTACAAGAAGGATGGGTATATCATTTTTATCTTACCCTCTCGGTGTGGGGTGGTCGATATCCGACATAGGTCAAGGGTGTTACAATAGAGCAGGGGTGGCCAACCCCAGTCCTCAAGGGCCACAAACAGGTCAGCTTTTAAGGATATTCCTGCTTCAGCAGGGACTGATTGGACCACCTGTGCTGAGGCAGGGATATCCTTGAAACCTGACCTATTGGTGGCCTTTGCGGACTGGTGTTGGCCTCTCCTGCGCTAGTACATGTTAACCAGTAGAAGAAAGAAGTCTAGAAACTAAGCGTTGGGAAGACATGATGGGCCATATGGACTAGGAAGTCCTACTCTACTCCAGAAGACACCTTCTGCGATGGAAGACATTCACGGACATATTCCCGAAGCCATGCTGGAAGGGGTCTTCTGGAGTAGCACTGCTTAGTAAATATGTCCCTGTATGTGTTTTCCCCTAAATAATGTGTATCTCTTATGAAGACCCCTATGGAATTTTCATTGAAAGGCCATGTAGCCAATTAAGGTTTCATATTAACCCCTTCGCGACAAGAAGGCCCTTTTGTTTGGCGTTAATGACACAAGGGTAGCAAGGACTGTGAGAATCCTTTAATGTACTTTATTTCGTTCTTTATTTTCAACAAATACAATAGATCCTCCATTTTGTAAGCTTTGATTTTCATTATTTTAATTGAAAGCTTCAGTCCCCTCTTCTTCTCAAACAAAGCAAAAGATAAAGGGGCCTATGCAGAGAGCAGCGAATTTTAAAATTGGCGAATTTATTAAAAAGTAGCTTTTTTGGAGAGTTTTATTCTCCATATGCAGAAAAGTGCGAATTCTGCTATGTTTAACATGGATGCGTGTGGCGAGTTTAAATTGGCGAGATGCGCGCTTCAGAAACGTGTAAAAACAAATTTGCGCCTTTTTTTTCCCTTTGCAATGGCCGCGAGCGGCAGCTTCTTGCCAGTTTTTTCTGGCGAGGCAAAAAGGAGACAATCGCGCCATTTTATTGGCGCGAACAGCCGCTAGATGCCGTTCGCGCCTCTCTGCATACGGATATTTTTAAAACTGGCGAGATTGAGGTTCTCGCCAGCCGCGAGGCGAGTTTTACAAATAGAAAAGAAAAATTGGCGCGTTTTTCGGAACTCGCCATTTTCTGCTGCTTTCTGCGCGATTTTCTCCAAAAAATGGCGAATTTCGAAATAGCGCTGCTCTCTGCATAGGCCCCTAAATGTCCTTACTTTGTGAAAGGGCGTCTGTTATGCCTCTCCTACACTTTCCGGAACCTTGCCAAGCAGGGAAAAATCCCTGCTGCCTGGGATAGAACAATATGGCGGGTCGGATGAAGCTTTAATTCCGCCCCAATGATGTCACTTCCCTCATATGAGAAGGGAGAGACCATAGACCGTGAGGACGACAGAAGCAGAGGATTCTGGGAGAGCAGCCTCAGAGTTTCCATGATACGGCAGCAAGTCATGTATCCAAATCTCTATGGCAATGAAGACAGAGCTGTGCTTGCAACTGATCTGCCTTTCACATGATGTGTTCAGCTTTAAGTAGATTTTTGGGAGGGGTGGCATTGTATCCTCTTTCCACGCCCCGCGAGAACAAATACGGTCATTTATTTATAACGCGCCAACAACGTTTCAGCCATAAAGGCAGGGAAATGATAAATGGCTTTATGGCAGAAACGACAGGAAAGGAGGCGACTACTCCAAGAAGCTGACAATCTAAAAGGACGAGAGGGTGGAAACATGAGGCACATATGAGGTTATGTGTCCACCCGCCCTGGCATGGCAAGAGTTTAGGTATGCGCCAGTTCTGGACTCATTGAGGCATTGATTTATGAAGTGGATTCCAAGCCTTTGCTACCGCCCAGATTGGCACAGTACCTTTGCCCATCAGGGGAAGAGTCGCGCCAGAGAGAGCCTGTTGACGTACAGATGTAGCCAGCGTTATGGCTCCCGTGGGTGAATTGGCGCGTCCACCTCTCCGCCCCCTTCTTGCGCGCAGCTGATTCAGAGCAGTGGCTGTTTCTCCCGCGGGTGCGTCGGGAATAGCCCGCCGGCGGTTGCAATGACGTTGGCTTACATCTGTACCAGAGACGTCATTTTCCCAAGGGCTGATCAGGCGGCTGCTCCAATGTCAGCCCGTTCGTAACGGAAGTGAATCCCCCTCTTCTTCCATTTAGTCAGCCAGCAGGGCGGCGATGGTCATGTTTACCAAGCCGTGCTAAGCCTGAAGGTGCCTTCATGGTACGATCCCTTGAATGGGCTCTAAGGTGCCTAGCACCTCTTGGTAAAGATGACTCATTATCTCTGCCCCGTAGACGTCAACCCTCTTCAAGTCAAGAACACACACTACTTAACCCCACAGAATTCAATAGGGTTACCCTTTAAAAGTCAGGATTGTCTCTTACACATTCCAGCTTCCACCATTACCTTCCACAGGACTAACCCCTTAAACAATAAGAAATGTATCTCCAGCAAACTAATTGAAACCATGTTACCTCCCGGACACACACACACCAGGCATCTCTCACCCGTCTTTCTGTTGTGCCTTCTCGTTCCCACTAATATTCTCTGTGTTTCTGTCCATGCAGCCTTAGGAAAATACAAAGGTAGAGTATACATCCTATATCCCGCTCCGCGCCGGTGTGCGCTGTGACACTATTATTTGTGTCTTCACACACCCTCGCTTCCCTGCCTCATAATGTCTACGTTTTGCACACTCCCATGTTCATTGGAACACACCATCATGTGGTCGGTCTCCGTGGTATTATGTTGTTGGAGAAAGCTGTGGCCTTCTTTGGCTCGTACGGGGTGTAGTTTAAGCTTTTAACTGCTGGGGGGGAGGGAAGCGAGGGGGGCAGCGACTCATTGCCATGCGTTGCCCACCCCTCTGGAAGAGAAAGGGTTAACGTGTGAGTTTGACAAGCCCCTGATTCTTTGGACTCCTTTCTCAGCTGAAGGGCCACGTCGGAGACCTCTCCAGCAGCGATGGAGTTGGTGCTTGTCTTTTTCCCTGAGAAGTTTAAGTGAGGGCCCGTGGTAGGGAATTCGCCCACTAGATGTTGTGTGAAGGCCATCACCCTAACCAGCATGCCATTTATGCCACCCCTGCCAGCCTGTAATCAAAACTCTAACCTGTAGTATGTAGAAAGGTATTCCAGACATATCCTCTGACAGGCACCCCTGTGTTTGTGTCACCGCAAAATAAGCTGTACTTATCTTATAGGGGGGTTCCGGTCAAAATCTCTAAACAGAAGATCGGTTGCAAGCATCATACTCATTACTGCTGTAAGCAGCAGCATGTTTAGAGATTTTTCATAACGTGTAATGCAGCTGTACAGTTTCGGAAGGCAATGTATGTTTACGGTTTTTGTTGTTTTTAACCTTGGTTTCCATCTGTTGTGTGGGAGACTTTGTCTGTACTGATATACTTGCTCAGTCTCTCTCTCTCTCCCTAACCACCCTTGTAGAGACGGTAAGCGGATGTCTTTGTATTCCCCCCTTAGCATGGGCGTGAGGGTGATGGACACCTCTTGGGTAGCCCGGCGCGGTTCTTCCTTAGTCCGCAAAGGCCCCTCCACCCCGCCTGCCATGCAGCCCCCCGCTCCTCCTCCGTTCGATTCCTCAGCCACACCTCAGTCACCAAATCCCGACCTGTCGGTAGAAACTCCCTCCCCTACTCCTCCCAGTAGCGGCTCACAGCCAGGTCCCGAGAGGACAAGGTAAGACTGGACTGCTCTCCACGCTACCACCATAGCTTTGCATCCAACCACCCTGCCTCTCTCTAACCACCCCAGCCAGGACCCCCAAACCCAAGACCGCTTTTAGGTTTCCATACAGCCGGCTCCTCCCATTGGCCGATTGTCCTACAAAATAGTAGAAGGGCCGTGCCCGATGTCTAGAACCTTTAAACCAAAAGCAAGGCCAGACTTGCGGGTCAACTTATCAGTGTAATTGGCTTATTGGCTTTCTTAGAAAGATCCAATTGCCCTTAACCCTGTCGCTGACGGGATACTGGTCTTCCGGGATCGCGAACGACGTGGTCGCCACAGACCCCCCACTGCCGTGAATGGAAGGGGATGGGGTTCCATCTCCCCCCCCCACACCCCCATACAAGGCTCGTATTATTATGACAATGTTTCCCTAAGGGTCAACGTTTACTTATCTGTATCCCACCCCAAAAACAATTGAATATTATCTTTGTTTTTTTTTTTCTTCTGGCTCACAGAATGAATTATAATCCGTTAATTAACGTTTACCTGTTTTGCTAATGATGGCCGTATAACTACTGTACAAAATAACCAAAACCCGACAACTGGGCAAAAGACGTTAGATAAAGATTGTAAAACCCCTCAAAAAATATAGAGAGATCTATACGTGTAGTTTTTTATTTTTTAGTTAAAGATCTCAGTTTGTGACGGTAAACCCATTAAACAAGTCCCTGTCCTTCGCTCACGGGGGTCCTTGGAGGGTCTGCCCCATAAGGGCCCTTTCTATGCTGAGCCAGGTGGGTGCATAAAAAAAAGTTAGTCCAACAGTGGGTTTCGGAATCCGAAAGTAGGGGCACGCCTTACTCCTATCAGACTCCGACGAGTGGGCTCCACTCCGGGATAAAACTAGTGGGCCCCATTCCAAAATCCTTTGAAGCCAGGGGTGGCCAACTCCAGTCCTCAAGGGCCACCAGCAAGTGGGGTTTTCAGGATATCCCTGCTTCAGCGCAGGTGGCTCAGAAGACTGAGCCACCTGTGCTGAAGCAGGGATATCCTGACAACCCCACCTGTTGGTGGCCCTTGAGGACTGGGGTTGTTCAAAGCCCTAGTCCTAGAGAAGATTTATATGGTCACGGCTGGAGAAATTGTCCCATCCACCACCCCTAAAAGCGGCCCTGCACGCACCCCCTTTCCACCGGAGATACGTCCCCTTTAGCTCTTGCATGCGTCTGACTGTCCCACCCATCTGCTTCTGGGGCTGCCTGTGCTTTTCTGGGTGTCAATTCCACGTAAAGAAGAGGAAAGGAAAAAATACATTCCATAAAAATTCCTTTATCCGTAAAAATGCCGTTTACTCCACCCCGGGTTGCGCCATATCTTGGAGACGCCATATTTTACATTCGGAAAAAGATTGAAATGATTGTGAATCGCCCGTGTGGTGTAAATATACTGTGTAAAAAAAAAGAATGTATAGGATATAGGTGACACTGTGAGATAATCAATCTATATATAAATATACAGATAGAAAGTGGGGGTGCAGCGGGAACAGGAGAGGGACCCTAAGACCCTCAAAAGTATCCACACAAAAACCAAACTAGGTTCCCAGCACTCGGGGTTTAATACTGAACCGGTGGATGCGCCCAAACAGGATATTTACTTCAACGGAAAACAAAAAACACTAGTGAAGGAACAGTGTCGGTACAGTGTGTAAACACAATAACACAGACAGAGACAAAAGCGCAGTGTGTAAACACAATAACACGACAGAGACCAAAGCGCAGTGTGTAAACACAATAACACGACAGAGACCAAAGCGCAGTGTGTAAACACAATAACACGGACAGAGACCAAAGCGCAGTGTGTAAACACAATAACACAGACAGAGACCAAAGCGCAGTGTGTAAACACACTAACATGGACAGAGACCAAAGCGCAGTGTGTAAACACAATAACACGGACAGAGACCAAAGCACAGTGTGTAAACACAATAACACAGACAGAGACCAAAGCGCAGTGTGTAAACCACATAACCCGACAGAGACCAAAGCGCAGTGTGTAAACAACAATAACACGGACAGAGACTCAAGCAACAGTGTGTAACACAATACACAGACTGAGACCAAAGCGCAGTCGTGTAAACACAATAACATGGACCGAGACAAAGCGCAGTGTGTAAACACAATAACACACGACAGAGAACCAAGCGGCATGTGTGTAAACACAATAACACCGGACAGAGACCAAAGCCGCAGTGTGTCAACACAATAACACGACATAAGACGCAAAGCGCAGTGTGTAAACACAAACACTGTACAGGGACCAAGACGCAGTAGTGTAAACACCAATAACACGGACAGAGACCAAAGCGCAGTGTGTAAACTCAATAACACGGAAGAGACCAAAGCGCAGTGTGTAAACACAATAACACGGACAGAGACCCAAAGCGCAGGTGTAAACACAATACAACGGACAAGAGACCAAAGCGCAGTGTGTAACACAATACACACTGACAGAGACCAAGCGCAGTGTGTAAAACTCCACAACACTGGACAGAGAACCAAAGCGCAGGTGTAAACACAATAACACGACAGAGACAAACGCAGTGTGTACAACACAATAACACGGACAGGACCAAAGCGCAGTGTGTAACTCAATAACACGGACAGAACCAAAGCGCATGTGTGTAAACACAATACACACGGACAGAGACCAAAGCGCAGTGTGTAAACACAATAACACTGCACAGAGACCAAGGCGCAGTGTTGTAACACAATAACAGGACAAGACCAAAGAACGCAGTGTGTAAACACATAACACGACAAGACCAAAGCGCAGTGTGGTAAACACAACTAACATGGACAGAAGCCAAAGCGCGTGTGTAAACCAATAACACAGACAGAGACCAAAGCGCCGTGTGTAAACACAATACAACGGACAGAGACCAAAGCGCAGCGTGTAAACCCATAACACGGACAGAGACCAAAGCGCAGTGTGTGTACACACAATAACCAGACATAGACAAAGCGCAGTTGTAAACAACTAACACGGCACAAGACCAAAGCGCAGTGTGAAACACAATAACACGGACAGAGCAAACGCAGTGTGTAAACACAATAACACGGACAGAGACCAAAGCGCAGTGTGTAAACCACAATAACACGGACAGAGACCAAAGCGCAGTGTGTAAACTCAATAACACGGACAAGACCAAAGCGTAGTGTGTAAACACAATACACGGACAGAGACCCAAAGCGCAGTGTGTAAACCAATAACACGACAGAGACCAAAGCGCAGTGTGTAACACAATAACACTGGTGACAGGACCAAAGCGCAGCGTGTAACACATAAATCACAGGACAGAGACCAAAGCGCAGTGTGTAAACACACATAACACGACAGGAGACCAAAGCGCAGTGTGTAACCACAATAACACGACAGAGACCAAAGCTGCAGTGTGTAAACAACAATAAACACGACAGAGACAAAGCGGAGTGTGTAAACACAATACACAGACAGAGACCAAAGCGCATGTGTAACAACAATAACACGACAGACCAAACGCAGTGTGTAAACCATAACCGGACGAGACCATAGCGCAGTGTGAAACACACATAACACGGACAGAGACCAAAGCGCATTGTGTAACACACTAACACGACAGAGACCAAAGCGCAGTGTTGTAAACACATAAACACAGACAGAGACCAGCGCAGTGTGTAAACACACTAACAGGACAGACCAAGCGCAGTGTGTAACACAATACACATACAGAGACCAAAGCGCAGTGTGTAACACAATAACACGACAGAGACCAAAGCGCGTGTGTAAACTCAATAACACGGACAGAGACCAAAGCGCAGTGTGTAAACACATAACGTGGACAGAGACCAAAGCGTAGTGTGTAAACCCAATAACACGACAGGACCAAAGCGCAGTGTTAAACCCAATAACACTAACAGAGACCAAAGCGCAGTTGTAAACACAATACACAGTACAGAGACCAAAGCGCAGTGTGTAAACACAATAACACAGACCGAGACCAAAGCGCAGTGTGTAACACATATCACGGACATAGACCAAAGCACCAGTGTGTAACACAATAACACGGACACAAGACCAAAGCACAGTGTGTAACACAATAACACGGACAGAGACCAAAGCGCAAGTGTGTAAACACAATACCACGGACAGGACCAAAGCGCAGTGTGTAAACCAAATACACGGACAAGAGACCAAAGCGCAGTGTGAAACACAATAACACAGACAGAGACCAAAGCGCAGTGTGTAAACACAAAACACACAGACAAGACCAAAGCGCAGTGTGTAAACACAATAACACAGACAGACCAAGCGCAGTGTGTAAAACAAATAACACGGACAGAGACCAAAGCGCAGCGTGTAAACACAATAACAACCGGACAGAGACCAAGCCAGGTGTAAACACAATAACACGGACGAGACCAAAGCGCAGTGTGTAAACACAATAACACGACAGAGACCAAAGCGCCAGTGTGTAAACACAATAACACGGACAGACCAAAGCGCAGTGTGTAAACACATAACACAGACAGAGACAAAGCGCAGTGTGTAAACCAATAACACGTACAGAGACCAAAAGCGCAGTGTGTAAACACAATAACACAGACAGGACAAAGCGCAGTGTGTAAACCAATACAAAGGACAGAGACACCAAGCGCAGTGTGTACACACAATAACACGGACAGAGACCAAAGCGCATGTGTAAACACAATAACTGGACAGAGACCAAAGCGCATGGTGTAAACACAATAACACGACAGAGACCAAAGCGCAGTGTGTAAACACAATACACGGACAGAGACCAAAGCGCAGTGTGTAAACACAATAACACGACAGAGACCAAAGCGCAGTGTGTAACACATAACAGGACAGGAGACCAAAGAGCGCAGTGTGTACCACATAACACGGACCGAGACCAAGCGCAGTGTGTAAACACAATAACACGACGGACAGGTACCAAAGCGCAGTGTGTAAACACAATAACACGGACAGGGACCAAAGCGCATGTTGTAAACACAATACCACGACAGGACAACGCAGTGTTAACAACCTAACACGGACAGGACCAAAGCGTTGTGTGTAAACCAATACAATAACACGGACAGTAGACCAAAAGCAGCAGTGTGTAAACACAATACACGGACCAGAGACCAAAGCGCAGTGTTGTAACACAATAACACGACAAGACAAAGCGCAGTGTGTAACACAATAACACTGGACAGGACCAAGACGCAGTGTGTAAACACCAATAACGGACAGAGACAAAGCGCACGTGTGTAAACACATAACACGGACAGGACCAAAGCGCAGTGTGTAAGACACAACAAACACGAGCAGGGAACCAAAGCGCAAGTGTGTAAACACATAACACGGACAGGACCAAAGCGCAGTGTGTAAACACAATAACACGGACAGAGACCAAAGTCGCAGTGTGTAAACACAATTAACCGGACAGAGACCAAGCGCAGTTGTGTAACACACTAACACGGACAGGACAAAGCGCAGTGTGTAAACACAATACACGGACAGAGCCAAACTCAGTGTGTACACAATACAACGGACCAAAGCGCCATGTTGTAAACACAATAACACAGACAGAGACCAAAGCGCAGTCTTGGTAAACACATAACATCCGACAGAACCAAAGCGGCAGTGTGTAAACACAATAACACACAGACAGAGACCAAAGCGCAGCGTGTAAACACCAATAACACGACAGAGACCAAGCGCTTAACACAATAACCCGACGAGACCAAACGCATGTGTAAACACAAAACACGACAGAGACCAAAGCGCAGTGTGTAAACACACATACACGGACAGAGTACCAACAAGCGCAGTGTGTAAACACAGATACACAGGACAGAGACCAAACGCAGTGTGTAAACTCAATAACACGGACAGAGACCAAAGCGCAGTGTGTAACACAATAAAACACGGACAAGACCCAAAGCGCAATGTGTAAACACAATAACACAGACGAGACCGCAAAGCGCAGTGTGTAAACACAATAACACGGACAGACGACCAAAACTCGCAGTGTGTAAACACAATAACACGGACAAGACCAAGCGCAGTGTTGTACACACAATAACACAGACAGAGACCAAAGCGCAGTGTGTAAACACAATAACACGGACAGAGACCAAAGCGCAGTGTGTAAACACAATAACACAGACAGAGACCAAAGCGCAGTGTGTAAGCACAATAACATGGACAGGGACCAAAGCGCAGTGTGTAAACACAATAACACGGACAGAGACCAAAGCGCAGTGTGTAAACACAATAACACGGACAGGTACCAAAGCGCAGTGTGTAAACACAATAACACGGACAGGGACCAAAGCGCAGTGTGTAAACACAATAACACGGACGGACCAAAGCGCATTGTGTAAACACACCATACACGGACAGGGACCAAAGCGCAGTGTGTAAACACAATAACACGGACAGAGACCAAAGCGCAGTGTGTAAACACAATAACACGGACAGAGACCAAAGCGCAGTGTGTAAACACAATAACACGGACAGAGACCAAAGCGCAGTGTGTAACACAATAACACAGACCGAGACCAAAGCCAGTGTGTAAACACAATAAAAACGGACAGAGACCAAACGCATTGTGTAAACACAATAACACGGACAGAGACCAAAGTGCAGTGTGTAAACACAATAACAACGGACAGGGACCAAAGCACAGTGTGTAAACACAATAACACACGGACAGAGACCGAAGCACAGTGTTGTAAACACAATAACACGGACAGAGACCGAAGCGGTGGGTAAATCAATACACGACAGAGACCAAAGCGCAGTGTTTAAACACTAATAACAACAGGGACAGAGACCATAGCGCATGTGTAAACACAATAACACGGACAAGACCAAGCGCAGTGTGTAAACACAATAACACGGACAGAGACCAAAGCGCAGTGTGTAACACAATAACCAAACAGACAGGACCAAAGCGCAGTGTGTAAACACAACTAACAGGACAGAGCCAAAGCGCAGTGTGTAAACACAATAATCGGACAGAGACCAAAGCGCAGTGTGTAAACACAATAAACGGACAGAGACCAAAGCGCAGTGTGTAAACACAATAACACGGACAGAGACCAAACGCGCAGTGTGTAAACAAAATAACAAACGGGACAGAGACCAGCGCAGTGTTAACACACTAAACATGACAGAACCAAAGCGCTGTGTAAACACAATAACACGGACAGAGACCAAAGCGCATTGTGTAAACACAATAACTGTGAACAGAAGAAGTCAATACAGTGTGCAAATGGGAACTGTGCACGTCCTCTATTTTGGGACATTACTCGTTTTATATCGGTTGCTCTCTGTCAGTAAGGAGGTCCTAACGAAGATCGGGGGAACGGGCCATAAGACGGGGCGCACCCCTCGAAACGTTGCCCCCCTTGATTCATTCCGTGTTCCCTTCTCCCCTTTTTTCCCTCCCCTCTCCTTCCTTGTTTTTTGTAATGTTTTGCCCTGTGTGTATGCCACATTTTGCACCACTGCGCTCCGTGTAGACTATTGTGGTTCATATGTATGGTTTTTACACACTGTGCTTGATTGCTCTCTTTCCATGTTTTTCGTGCTTAACCACTGTGTCCGACACTGTATCTGTGTTTTACTTACGTGGCCCCACACACTCGAAAACAAACCTTCAAATGCCAGCCTTAAGGCTGCGCTAATAAGCGCCGGCGAGTCAGGCCGCGGTCGCTGGAAAAAATCACATTGATGATGACTTCCAGCGATCGCGACCGGCCGTCGTGCTTACTATAACGCACCGCGACGGCGCAATGCATTTGTTTGTTGCTGTCGCCGGCACTAGAAGCGCAGCCTAAGTCTCCTATGTGAAATGTATAGCGTTCACTCATCCCTTTGTAAGACTTTGTCTACATTATATTCCCCGAACACTGGTAGGGTCGTTTACCATGGATTGGTCTAGTAAGCTTCAACGATCTGTACTTTGTTGGAGCATTGCTGTAATTGCATGTCTTGTGATGGTGCTGTTGGCTCTTCTTCGCAAAGCCGTATCTGTGTCTGACGTGTGTGTGTTTCAGTCTGTTCCCTTGTCCTCACCTTCATTTCCAGCTCTGAAGCTGCTCGTGTGAATCACGCAGACCGAATGGCTTTGTCGCAGTCTCTGTCCTCCTTCCTGGTTGCGTTGGCTCTCTCCATGCTCTCGACTGCGCTCCTCCAGGCTCTCTCCGGCTCTCTCTTCTCTCTCTCTCTTCTCTCTCGTTGGGGTTGTTCATTGTACAAATATTTTTGCTCTTTTTTTTTCTGTTTGTGTTTTGTGTTCCCGTGGGTCCTTTTTCCTCCTCACCCCTCCATCGGTACACGGAGACGGAGGTTTCGCCCCATGTCGGATTCCTGTTACAGCTTATCCTTCCCTGAGGAGGAAAGACCCCTCTCATACCCATGCTCACAGCACCTCACCCTCCATCCTCACCCCCCACAGCTCCACATCTACCAAGCCCGATGCCCCTTCCACCTATCGGTGGGCTGGGTAACAGCCAAAACCTTGCCTCCATCCCCTCCAAAACTTGACATAACTCTAACCCCAAACCCTGCTTTTTACACCTCACTAAGCAAAGTTCCCTCACTGAACCCCATGCTTCCGAGCCCTAACATCTCCCCCCTCTACATCAAAACCCCACTCGTCCTAACCAAAACTGACCCTATCTGGCACACCTCTAGCCTTGCCGCCAATGTCACCTCACCCCCGTGGCCTTAGACTGTTCTGTGGCTCGAGACCAAGGAACCAAGCTGGACTAGGAATTAAAAGGTTTGCTATCTCCTTGTAATGTGGGGAGGCCGTATTTGGTGAAGGGCTTGCTATCTCACCTATAACGTGTGGCGTCCCTGTATGTGGGAAGGCTTGCTATCTCACTGTAAGTGGGGAGGCCTGTATTTTGGAAGGGCTTGTGCTCACTATAAACGTGGGGGAGGCCCTTATGTTGTGGAGAGGCTTGCTATCTCACTATAACTGGGGAGGCCTGTATGTTGGAAGGGCATGCTATGTCACTATAACATGGGGGTGGCCTGTATGTTGGAAGGCTTCTATCTCACTATAAACGTGGGGAGAGGCCTGTATATTGGAATGTGCTGTCTTCACTATAAACGTGGGGAGGTCCTGTTATGTTGGAAGGCTTTGCTATCTCACTATAACGTGGGGAGGCCTGTATGTTGGAAGGGCTCTGCGTCTACACTATAACATGTGGAGGCCTGGTTTTGTGGACGCTGGTGCTTCTTTTCACTTAAAGTGGGGAGGCCTGTATGTTGGAAGGCTTGCTATCCCACTATGAACGTGGGAGGCTGTATGTTGGAAGGGCTTGCTATCATCACATACGGGGGAGGCCTGTTATGTTGGAAGGCTTGCTATCTCACTATAACGTGGGAGGCATGTATGTGGGGGGCTTGACTATCTCACTGATAACGTGGGGGAGGGCCTGTCATTGTTTGAAGGGCTTGCTGTCATCAATAACGTGTGGGTAGGCCTGTATGTTGGAAGGGCCTTTGGTTATCTCACTATAAACGTGGGGAGGCTGTATTTTGGAGGGACTTGCTATCTCTACTATAAACGTGGGGAGGTGTGCTTGGATGGAAGGGCTTTGCATCTCACTATAAGTGGGGACGGCCTGTATTTTGGAAGGGCTTGCTATCTCACGATACGGTGGGGGCCTGTATGTTGGAAGGCTTGCTTATCTCCACATAACTGGGAGGCCTTTAGTGTTGGAGGAAGGGTTGTTATCTCATATAACGTGGGGTGAAGGCCCTGTATGTTGGAAGGGCTTGTGTCTCACCTATACAGCGTGGGGAGGCCTTTGTATTGTGGAAGCGGCTTGCGTATCTCACTATAAAGAACTGGGGAGGCCTGTAGTTGGAGGGCTTGCTATCTCACTATAACGTGGGGGAGGCCGTATGTGGAGGATTGTTACTCACTATAACGTTGGGGAGCCTGTATGTTGGAAGGGGCCTAGACGGACAGGTTGCACATGTTTGGCAGCTGATCTCTGGTATCTGCAGTGCTGGATTCCACACAGTCAGGTGGCTTCAACTAAAAATAGATTTACATAAGAATTGGGACTTCAATACACTAAAATCGTTTCAAAACATCACAATTATAATTCCACCTTCTCTAATGAGCAAGACAAAATGACTCCTTCAGCATGACTCAACGCACAGAAACTGGTGGTGGTCTGATGCCTCATTAGACATTGACTCAGCTAGAAAGTAATAGTCATGCAAAGGTTTCAGTAGGACGAACGGAGGTGGAGGCAGTTTGGAGGTAATACAGCGTTGTAAAGTCACATGGATCCCGTTCGATGACAATTGGGTCATATCTCCGTTTAGCTACACGGCAATAAGAAATGGGGATATTCCGGCGGTTGCCTTCCTTATCAAAGTCGAGGCTTCCCAAAATGATAGTCACCTCCTGTACAGTTCGCCTGTGTTTTTTAGAATGATTCGGTGGAATGCAACATATTACTATACAAACTAGAAGCCCAAAAGACACAAACCGATCAAATGAAGGAAAACAGCCAGCACGTATCCTCCTGAGATGACATCCAACAGTTCCGTTTGTATAAGTCATTTCCCTACCCGAAGGCCACACACAGTTAATTGTAGACGTGAGCCACAATGAGATAGGGGTGATTTGCCAAAGTCATGTTCCAGTGCCAGATGAGCTAGCAGTCTCCCTCTGGGCCAAACTATTGTGTGACCTCGTTCTTAGTCGAGTCACTTCCCTTATCTACGTTGCCCTCATGACCCGTGCCCATTTGTAGAAGCACTTAGCACTTCCATGACTCAGGCAGCAAAATGAACTTAGAGTAACTTCAGTTGTTTCATAAAGGAGAAACTTTTTTTGAACCTGAAGGGAGTTGTCGTCAAGACTTTTCGCTTTCTAGTTACCAGACCGGATGCAAAATCAGATTAGAGAGGTGGGTTTTTTTTTAGCAACGTCTTTGCAGTAATGAGAATTTGTGGCTAAAGAGATGACTAAGGACATTTGGACAGAGTTAAGGGTTAACAAAATCATTCTTACCAGTTGTTGGTCATGTTATTACAACATGTGCACTAATACAAGATCGGCTTTTTCTCTACAAACTCCCATGACACTGGGGAAAAGTTCAGTTGCAGCTGGTGGTAGCTTTTCCCTGGGAAATAGTACAAACATACATGTTACGCTACCGGACATATAGCAATAATGGAAGTCACTCAAGGCAGGATATTGGGCAGGTGATATATAGAAAGGTGCATATAGAAGGCTGGAGGTTCTGAGAGACCACGATTTGAGGTTGTTTTGTGAGGTATTCCCAGAGAAAATGGGAGCGCAGTATCCATTGGAGATATTCCTTTTATGTGCTTATTCTTTTTGTCAGCACATTGAAAAGCTAAGTGAGCTCTCGCCCGTGTCTGGACCAAAGGAGTCCCAATCCAGTACTTCACATGGTGTCTGCAGGTGGCATGGGTGAGTTTTTTTCCCCCCCCCCCCCGCCAACTTTCCCCAGAACAAAGTCCCTCATTCCCTCGCGAAAGGTACATGCAGCAATCTCTCACCAGTAACCAGGTACAGGATGGGAGACCATGGGGCCATGGGCCTCCACCCTCTGTAGTGCATTGTCTAACCAGTTTTTTTATCATCTACCTGTGATACGCTCATCTCCCCAAGGCTCAAGGCTTCACAGGATAGCAGTAGGGTATGGCTGGGAGGAAGAGATAACTAGTTTGTACCACCTCCCATTCGTAGACTAATCAGAGAGTTTTAGGGTATCCCACTTAAGAAAGAATGTTATCGCCACAGACTTGCATAGATCACCTCTATAAAAATCATTTGTCTCCGTAGCTTTAAGTGGATTCCTCCCAATGATTCAACCTGCTCGCTTGTGGAAATACATGAAGGTTGGAAGATGTAGTTGGTGACCATGACCCAGGGCAAGCCTTCCTCATTCTGTGTAAAGAACCAGTTCCATCTCAATCGCGTATTGTGTTTTTTTCGCAGTTGTCCAAGAGCTGGCGCCACTTCCACCCAAGATTAAGTACAGCCAGCCGGCGTAGTTATCCGACCAATCCGACGGTGTAAGCCCTCGCCTGTCAGCCTCTCCCCTACTCCCTCCCAGCACACCCTCGCCTTATGGACGGGGAACATTACCGAGGTGCCTGGCTTGTTACCCCCAATCTTCATCTCCCCCTCCGCTAACTAGCACTTTAACCCAAATCTCGTCCCACCCCAAAGCAAGGCGAGACCCTCGCTGCCCCCTCCCCACCTCCCACCACTGGTCAGTCTGCATCAGCCCTCAGTCTGCCAGAACAGCATCCTAGATGCCTGTCTCCTGGGGAAAGCATGGTCTACAGGTAGGTACTCTTCGCCCTGGCCTCGGCACTCTGTTAGACTCGGGGCAGATGTGTACACTGCTGTATGTATCCGTGTAATGTATTGTTATTCCACTTAGAACAGTGGTTCGCAACTCCGATCCTCAAGGGCCACCAACAGGTCAAGATTTTAGGTATCCCTGCGTTAGCAAGGGGGCCTGCTACAAATGATTGAACCCTGATGTGATGACTGCAGGGATTTCCTTAACACCTGACCTGTTTGTGGTCCTTGTGGGCTGAGTTGAGAGCCACGGCATTAAAATATATAGAAGTAAAATGTACAAGACCTCACGTCTCCAGCGTCGCGGTACAGAAGCAAAAAGCGTGGCGCCGTAGAGGATGGGTCCTGCGGCAATCTTGATATGGGGGCCCAAGCGTTCCCAATGGGATAACCCGCCACATTAAGCTCTATCCGATGCCACCACAAACGCGTCGCGTGTACCGCGGGCTGCCTGCAGCGCACTGAGTACCGTTAGCACACAAACTCGAGATGGTCTGTTTCTTGCATTGCATACCTAGCTGTGAAATATTTACACGTGTCACGACAACGATTTCAGTGATCCAGAACACTTCACGTTACATGTGTCTACGACCCACCTGCAGCCGCTACCGTTTGGCCTGTTGAAACATTCTCCCAAACACATGATAATTCACACGTCAACTCTGGCAGTTTAAGGGTTTTTCACTGTATTTTAAGAACCAATCCTGCACATCTCTTCATACACACTTCAATCCCACCAAATAATAGCACTAAGCAGATTTTTGTTTAGTTAATGTCCTACTTGTTTCCCCCCTCGTGTCTCATGACCCCGTCCTCGCAGGCCGTTTGAGCTGAGTGGCGAAACTGTGGTTGGATATGTGTGTAGGGGAAATCTCTTGGTAAGACGCGAGCTCCGACCGCCTGCATGCCACCCTTGACATATTGCGTAAGACGTTGTTGAGAAAACCACTGGAATAAAGAGGTAATGAGCAGGTTGTCGACCAAGTGCGCAGAGTGTGAGCCCCTCCAGTCATTTTAACACCTAAGCGTCCAGACTTCGGTTTAATTTGTATCTCAATCTTCATATTATACCTTTGGGTTACATATCAACGGCGACAAAACTTGGCAGTAGATTCAAGAGTGGCCCAACTCCGCTCCCTCAGAGACCACCAAAATCAGTGAACGAGCAACCACTGGGCTGACAGCAAGGATATCCTTGAAAACCTGAACATTCTGGTGGGCCCTTGAGGCTCCCTGAAACTGATCATTAGAAGTTGAGGTTTCTATACATGCACTCCTTGTACAGGGCAGACCATTGACACACGTAAGGTAAAAACTAGTGTTATACTGAGCAGATATGGGAAATGGTTATACAATAAACTTGGGTCGGGAGAATGCATATGATCATGCTTCTCTAAGCCGTACAACGTTATTTTTGTCTTGGATATACACTCAAATTGTTCTGGCAGCATATGGGCCTATATTTACTTCGTGAATGGTCCTAAGGTGTCTTGTGGAGTAGCACCACTTATATGGCTCCTTGTATTTTAAAGAGAAGATGTCTGGTCTTGGGGTTTGAATCTGCTGCACCTGTGTCCCTCTTATTAACTTTGGTTGCCACCCTCTACACTGTTGCCTCTTTTTCCTCCATCTCCACATGCCTGACCTGTCCATCCATGCTTGTACACAATCCTGTCATGGTCAGATCTGAGGGCTCTGGACTAAAAACATATATTTTACAGCAAGCAGTTCATGTCTAGGGAAACATTCTGAAAAATGACTAGCATTATTGATACTGAACATCTCTTCCGTAGCTTCGATTCCCTCCAAAGCACTGTGAAAGTCCATGGGTCATACTTTACACATGATTTATAATGTTGTATTTCATAGTCAAAGAGGAGGATCCCAATATGGAACTGCCGGTTTAAATGGATAACTTGACGTCAGTAACTGAGGCTCCTTTGAGCATATGGAGCCACTAATGGTGGGGAGTCAAGATTGACTGTCCATAAGTAAGACCTGACAGCTGTGTGTGCGATCCCCAGCACTAATTCTTCCCAGGCTGCGGCGCTTTGCATGAGCTGCGGCTAGAATGCATGGCTTTAGCCTTGAACCGCTTGTCAAACACGTTCACAACATGCTGGTTTGATTGGGAGGGATTGGGATATTGTCCCCTGTGTTCTGATGGTCCTTTTTGTTTCCTGTTGAAGTGGTCAAGCCATTCTGGTGTCAGTTGGACGTGGGTGAGCACCCTCCTACCTGTTGTCCCCAGAAACGATGTTTAGTGTCTTTTATGACTGTCTTAATATGGAGCTTTTGACCTTGTAGTATAGGGGAAGTAAATGAGTTTGTTGACCATTGGGGTATATCCTATCACAAATCTGTCTTCCAGTGTTCAACCACACACCGTGCTTAATGGGTGAAAGGTATTACAGTATATATGGGAGGCTTGTGATTTACCACCAGGTTCTTGAGCAACCCTCATCTTTACAGTGGACAGTATAGATATGTCTACTCTTCATTTTTCAAACTTCCAGTTTTGTTGAACCTAAATATTTAAGGTCCTTGCAATAACATCTGGCTTGGCTCCTTCTCCAGTCCAGAGAATAGAGGGACAGCTTCAGCCATTGCCTCCTTTTAAGTGTCCCAGACAAAATAGATTTGAGTTTGCCTCCCTCTGACCCCTGATCCTAAATTATGGTTGGACGTCACAGTTATTGTTCCCATTCATAGGTATAATATACTGTGCAACACAACAAAATGTTGGTTCCAGAGATTGGGGATGGGATAGCACCTGACGCTTGATCACAATGATGATCCATCGGTGTATAAAACACACAGTATAATCACAGTATAATCTGTATGGCCGCCTATTTTAAATGGTTCACAGTCATTTTAAGAACCAAAGAACATTAGAGGAGATTACGAAGGGTGGCTAGACAGATGGTCCTGTCTTCCATGTGTAATAAAGAGGGAGAGGAGGAGGGGTATGATACCTTTTATTAGAGCAACAAGTAGTTGATATTTTTACACTTTTCCAACCTCCTCGGTATAATCCCCGAGAGGACCCTGATAGTATGGGAAGCTTGTACATATCAACTACTTGTTTGGTCCCAATTAAAGGTATCAATCCCCACTCCCTCCCCCTCCTGTGTTACGGTAGAAAGATATTCTGATTATATCCCATCCTCAGATAGAATAGATGGTACCTTGTAACTGTTTCAAGGCCACCATCGTGCCTAGGAACCCACACTGGTCCCTGGAGAGATGATACCACCGTTGCCAATAAAAAACATCAATGTGGACAGGGAGACGCGTGACGGATGCTTTCTTTTCAATGCAGCCGATATTGATTGCGTGTTGCCACAGAATAAACCATTACAGAAGAGGCATTGCTGGTCTTTCTGGCCGAAGGGGTTAAAAGGAAACAGTGAGGAACAATTCTCTCCGAGGCTTTGAGGGAATTCACATAAACTTCACAGAACGGAAGGAAATCAGTATACCCATGAAGAACTGGACATTTTGTGGCAAATGTTAGGTCAACGGAATACGATGCTAATATTCGTGAACTGTTTCCAGTGAGCTTTTGAACATAGCCAGAACCTCATTATGCCGCCCTTTGAGCTAAACCATCCAGCCAACATGTGATGTTGGACAGGGACGAGGGTCCAAAATTGTGACTTTTGTCAATAACCCTCTACTGAAGTCTATGAGAACAACTGATGCTAATAATCAGTGAGACGACAATCATGAGTTGACAGGTTTGGGTATTATAGATTATGGACCGGACCCCAAATTTAAAGATGCCAAAGACCCATATGAGTCATTTAGTGATTTTGAATCAAATGTACAGTTTTGTGGGAGATCCTTACTCTGGAATAGTGAATGGCTTCAAATACTGTGACAGACCTGACTGTTAACGCTGTTCTAACTCCATCCAAACTCCTGGTGCTCAGTTCATTTATTTCATTCCCCACTATCCGCAAATATTTCCCGCTGAGTCCAGCAGACGCTTCATGAGATTTCAAGTCCTTTGTTTCCCGTGGCCTCCTGTTTTCTCACAGAAGTGCAGACCCGAGTGCACTAGGATGGGGATTTCATAATCGATGATGGCCTGGGCTCAGGTTGGCATCGCTGGAAAGACTGCTCCCCCTAACCTTCTCCTTGCTCTTCTCTCCCACAGGTCATCCATTTGTGAACCTGAATGTAATGGTAATTCAGTGAAGAAACTGGTTGTGTTCCATGAAGCCAATCAGAGCTCCAAGTATGAAAGAGCTCCATGCTACGAGTCACCTTCAGCAGCAAGAAACCGTACATCCACTGAGCTTACTTCCAACGGATCCTTCTGATTGGTTTAATCTCAAGCACTCTCTCCTAACACTCTCCACCTCTTGCTTTTAACACCTCCATATATCCATCCATTTGACATCCCGTCTACCTCATTGGAGATTGACACAGCCCTGCAGCGCGACCCATGAAGCAGAACGGCAAAGGCGCTCGTGCGAGGGCCAGAGCAGAATCGGAGGAGGAATCGGAAAGGCACGGTGCCCTTTGACATTAGTCAAACTCCACACCCAACGTTCTCAACAGCCAACCGTGTGCCAATCTCGTATTATATCCTCTATTGTGCTTCTAACTTGGGGTGTGCCAGTGTAAAGGATTTAACGGGGTTGTTAAACCCCTTTCTACACCCTAGGGGTTAAAAAAACTGCAATCCTTCAAATTTCATTTGAGTTGAAAAACATGGGTATGGGGAGGGTGGGAAAGATCGAATACTCTTTAAAATATTCTGTAATTTTTTCTTCTTGCTAGAAGTCTTACCCCTTTGCTATCAAATAGATCTGGAACGCCTGGCGGCGGAGGGTAAGAATCCTAATTCATATTCACAAAGGTTTTCATTCCTGTCACGTCTAGGAGAAACCGCCGCATTTTGAAAGTGGTATTTGCTGCTAGTTTGTTCTCATCCCATTTAAAAAAAAAAAAAATGTACCCTGAATATTTCCTGTTATGAACGACCCAACGCTTCAGTGAACCGCTCCTGTAAGGGCTGCACAGTCTAGTTATATTAAGTATCTCTTTACTTCCACTCTTACATTCCGTTCCCTAAGAAAGGGTGGAAGTTAAGATGGATCGAGCTTAAAGTTACTGGTTGACACTTTTCCGGCTTATTTTGCCATGGCGGCCTTGCCACTTCCGCCCGCCCAAACTCACTGGGTACCAGCCTGCACCTATCTGGGATTAGTCCAACTCTATAAGCCATTAGGTACCCACTACTACGTTGTCAAGGTGTACAGCACATCTGTAGACACACACGAGATTCTTGCTGTAGGCCCCCGCATACTCAACATCAACGAAAATATGGTGGCCATAGTAAGGTTCCCCATTTTGGAAGGAGCACAGCCCGCAGCTCCCATAATCCCTTGCTCTGATCTTATGCACACCGTGCTGGGAACCAATTGGACTTCCGTCCACCCAGTAAACGCTTCCCCTTCTGTTTACGCTTGAGGGGGGTCAGTAGTATTGAACTCAGCAACTGCAGATTATTTGGTGAAGCAGATATGTAACAGAAAGGACCCTGTTTTCGTTAGTAGAAGGAGCTCCTATTTTGATGGAAGTGGGCATCATACTTGGTGTCACTGTACATAGCTGCATGTTCACTACAAAATCACATGGTGAAATCCTGCAGTAATACCCTAAGTCTTTCCATCTTCCATCTGACGTTCTCATCTTTAAGTGGGTGGAATAAACAAAACCCAATTGATTTCCTGAGAGTGTTTGTATTGCTCCCGTGGGCAGGAAATATATTCAGAACATCACCATATTTACATTTCCAGGGCCAAACTCTTACCCCCAGAACAAAATCTTACCCCTTTATGCCATCCTCTGATTACCTACGTGAACACATTTCAAAAAGTGGCATACTGTTTCCATATATTTTTTTATTTTATTATGATATATATAGTTTTTATTTATTCTTTAACCCCTTTCTGCCACGGGGCCACATTGGTTAAACTAGCTTTTATTCTATAGGTTTCTTTTATAGTTCATCGTGTGTTTGTGTGGTGTTGTGTGTGTGTGGTGTGTGTGTTCGGTGTCTGTGTGTCTGTGTTCTGTGTATCACCCATACCTTTGTTTCTGTTCTACATTACATGCACAAACATTACAAGAGGAGACCAGGTAAATGCACAACTTTGATGCGCAGGAGAACCTAAGAGTTGAGGTTACAGAATAATTTTGTTCACGGTGCTATACATTATACACCTGTTAAAAGCTGCCGTTCTCTATTTAGGGGGCTCCTGTTCTATTACGCCATCATTTTTTTTAAATTGCTATAATATATTCACCCCCCCTATCCTGGGCTGGCAGGCTGGTCTATGTTACCCACTACGCGCGGCGGCCCAACCCAGTCTCTGGGCCACCAGCCGGGGCAGGCTTTAGGATATCCCTGTTTCAGCACAGGTGGCTCCATCAGTGGCTCCTCTTTCGATTGAAACCCTGACTGTTTGTGGCCCCTGCACTACTGTATCAGTACCTTTTTACAAATGCTTGTGCATAAGTCCATATTTAATGAGCCGGGCTAATTATTTAAGACACCTTTCCGGCACCGTGAAACATCATGGGGCCTGTCGTGTGTGCCTGGTGGCTGAAAGGGGTTATCTGGGATAACACTCCTTATATGAGTCAACACAGACCGCACAGACTCCATGACTGAGGCCTTTTCCATTTGTGAGTGAATTTTCACTTAAGAATGTCACAAGCCAATGAAGGGGTCCCTTAATCTGGGCACCTGTACACACTGAAAAAGTGCAGAGAAACGCACAATCCTCCTCCCGAAACACTTTTATTTTGCTTCCTCCCTCCCCAACGTAAAAACACGACAAAGTGTGTTTACATTTGGTGATAAATGTTGAAGCAGACACCTCAGTGCATCGCTTTTTAGCCTCTCGTTATAATGGGTGGGTACCTGCCCACTCCTTCTATATCCCTCCCCTCTCCCCACATACTTGACAAAGGGCGCTCAGGTTTTCTCTTGAGACCACTCCCAAATTTCTTTCCTCGCATCAGTTTTATGGCAAAGAAGGTCCTTAAAATATAATAATCAATTTTTATTTCATATGCGCTTTTCTCCCCCATGGACTCAAAGCGCGTCACAGTACAGCGCGCGGTAGCAGCACGTAGGAAATATTACATACACAGGTCCTGCCCCGTGGACTTACAGTCCTTGATTTGGTGCTGGAGGCACACGTGAGATAAAGTGACTTGCCCAATGTCACAAAGAGCTGACACGCAGATTGAACGCTGTAACTGTAATATTATATCGTTGCCCCACACCCGCTTCCTTATATATTATACAATAACCCATTTTCGTTTTCCCACGTGAGGCTTGTTTAGGCTTGTATGTCGTGAGGATGCTTAAAATTAATTTAAAAGAAACTATATATATTTATTTAATATAGCGGAGTATCACAGATGGTCATCCTTTTCAGCTTTGTAAACGGGCTTTAGTTGGCTTTTGTAGCCGCGAGCGTGGCGCAAGCGTTTTGCGATATCCTTGTCATAAAACCTCACGCGTACTGTATGTCTGAATAATGTATTGTATTTGTGTTCAAACTACTATAGAGATTCTAATGTACAAATGTTATGGTAAAAAAAACATACCACAGACCATAAAGGTTATGGGGAGAGCAGAGAGTTGTGTATTTTCCAGAGAGTTGTAAATAATAGAATGATAACCACTGCTATCGTTCCCCTTTTCCCCCCCTCCCCTCTCTCCTTCGTCCCTCTCTCTCCTGTGTTTCCTTCTGCAAGGACTGTTACTTTCTACCTCTCTCTCCTCCCCATAAGCCTCTCTCGGTTCCTATTCTCTTTCCTCCTCTCATTCACTATATCTCCACTTCTCCCATCTTCATCACCCTTTCTTGTTTCTTCTCCCCTCTTTCTCTCTCTCCGCGTCCCCTTCCACTTCGTCCAATCTTCCACCACCCTTTCTTTCGGTTTCTTCTCCCCTCTTTCCTCTCTCTTTTTCTCTCCCCTCCGTCTCCCTTCCTCTTCTTCCCAATCTGCCCACCCTTTCTTCTGTTTCTGCTTCCCTCCTCCCTTCTATCCTTCTCCTCGCTTCTCCCACCTTGTCTTCCCTTTTATCACTTGCCCTCCACCTCTTCCCTCCTTTCCTCTCTTTCTCTCTCCTCTCTCGCCCTCTCAGTATTTACTAGTTCCACGTAATGGTCTCCGCTGTTTGAATATAACCACAGATGATTACATTACCTAAAAAAACAAGTAGCAACGAGATCGCCTTATATACTCCCATCTTTTCATATCCCTTGCCTGCCTTATAATCGATCAACTTTCCCCTGACCCCATCTTTCCTCTCTGGGGCAACTTCGCAAGACAGCATGGTGGTGACGCTCTGGAACCACGATGATGGGTTGTCCAGAACTTGGAAAATTAACCTTTTCCACAGAGAGCGAGGTCAATGAAAACCTATTGTGCTGGCAGACCCCAAACATAAAGGATTGTAAATGGCGGTGGACTGTGATTTTGGCACACCTGGAACGCACCATTTAGCCTGCTGGAGTGGTCCGGAAAACCCGTTTGGGAGGAAGTCTGGCATAAGTTGGAATATGGTTTTGGGGCCTCACAAGGTTCGATTACAACCTAAGCACTCTTTTGGTTTGCGTGATCTTGAACAAACCCTTTTTATCTGTCTTTTGCTATTTGTCCCATTTTGCGTCCCTAACCCTGTTCTGTCTGTATGCACCGATTCCACCCAGAAATGGCTGCACACGTATACAGCAGTATCATGTAAAGCAATTTTATTTTTGTAGCAGCTCATCCAGGTAGGCAAACAACACTTGAAAACTCCATTAGACACTGACCACTGATACAGTAAATGATCAGAACAGCATGTATAAGAAACACAACCAAAATATATATTTTATCATTTCTTGAGCAGGTGTGTACGACCTTTCCAACGGCCATGATTTCACTGGGTCATCCCATGCTGTGGTCTCTTGTGTCTAAATGTGTGATATGCTGCAGACATATTTGTATCAGTTGCATAATATCGGTAATCAAACCAACTGGTCAAACCTCAGCTTCTCCAGGAGCCAGCACACTCCCCAAAATGTCTTTTTTAAGTTAAAAAGAATTAAAGACGGGGTAAAAATGAGAGTAAAGAGGAGACAGATAGGAGTAGAGCGAGTAGGAGGAAACGGGTGGGGTGGAAACAACCAAACAAAATATTGCAACTGTGATTCTTTTTTTAATATTTATATATCCTCCTTATTATCATTAGTTATTCTTTATTCTACGTATGTAACTGTATGGTCTTCGCTTCTTGAAGGGTCGCGACCAACCAATTTCAGTATAACCACGCTCATTGTAACAGATGTCAGCCAAACCTATGTACCTGGCACGCGCAATTCTGTGCACTTTCTATCGCGTTTTTTTTTTCCTCCGCACAGCATATTCGTATTCATTACATTGTAGTATGTCCACGCGAAAAGGGAGCAGAATTCTTTCTTTCGCTTTCCACAGAGAACATGTGGCAGAGAAGGGCAAGTGTGGGGTTTTAATTCACGACGTCCTGGCGTTAGCTCCAGCTACTTATACTCTAATACACAAACCGACCCCCCCCCAGAACTCTGAGCCAGGGTTTCCATCCTTTTTTTTGTTAATGAAGGAAGCCTATAATTATATGGTTTATTCGCAGAACCCCGACCCCCTCTAATAGAGTGTCTGAGATCAATGCATTGTGAGGAAACCCCGACCCTCTCTAATAGCGCGCCTGAAATCCGATACAATTTTAAGGAACCCCACCCTCTCTAATAGCGCGCCTGAGATCAGATGCATTGTAATGAACCCCAACCCTCTCTAATACGCGTCTGAGATCGATACATTGTAAGGAACCCCAACCCTTCTAATAGCGTTCCTTAGATCAGATGATTGTAAGTGACCCACCCTCTCTAATGCCCGTGTCGAGATCCGATACATTGTAGGAACCCCGACCCTCTCTAATAGCCGCGCCTGAGATCATATACAATTGTCAATGAACCCAACCCTCTCTAATAGCGTTCTGAGAATCCGAGACTTTAACTTCTTCTGTATTTTGTACAATTTTCTAAAATTTTTACCTGAAACATTGCAGAACCTCGAACCCTTAACGTATGCCCCGGGGAACCCGTGTTGAAAAATAATGCTCTCAGCGAAGTGGAGGTTTCCAAGAGAACCTAGTCTGGTCAAATGGTCCTATACTAAGGATTTCATTTCTAGTCCTCCCTCCAGCGGCAAAAAACCCCACCAGATCTATGAAAGAAAACATAATATCTCTTTTAGATCAATTGTGGGTTTTTCCTTCCGCTGATACTTTGGCACCATTTCTTGCGCTGGTTGTAACAGCTTGGAGACGGTATAAAAGAACTCTCCCAAGCTCTGACACTTTTGGGGGTCTATCACTGTATCAGTGTAAACCTTGAGGCTCAGGTGAGTGGAGGATCTGGTGTATAATTGAAGCACTGGAATTGATTCCACAAGAAGGGTAACCGCATTTTCAGCAAAGCACAGCAACAGACCGAACATCGCAATGGAGCTATTCCCTGTTCTCCCCAGGCAGGCAGTAAGCAACTGTTTTGGTAGAACCCCCTGTGTTTTGGCCTCTTTCTGATTCCAACCACGTGACATTTCTTGATATCTTTCTGTTGTGCTTTTTTTTTTATTGGGAAAACCACTGTAGGAAACTGTAGGAAAGGTGGTTAATGTCTGAGTACTTTCCCTTTTTTGACACAACATGTGGCTGCTGCTACTGTAATTGGAACTACATTTTAAGTTACCTCTGTAACTTCCGCAATAGACCCTCACATTTTAACCCCTGTTGCAATGCGTTGCAAGGCAAGTAGCGGAATAATGTTGAATCTGGGAAATGGACACATGAAGCAGCATCCTTTGTTTTCATTGTTATCAAGTTGCAGGCATCTTTAGGTCTCGGTGTAAACCACTAGGATTTTGTCTCTACGGCCCTTTAAGTGACAGGTGTGGGCCAGACCCGATCTGAAAAACAAGAAGAGAGACATTAAGACTCCTTTTCATCTCCAAACGAGCTGTTTTTTTTTAATAGGTTATTTAATACTTCCAGAAACGAAGGGGCAGATTTACTAGGCAGTGCAAGGCCTGTGAGTCTGTCTTCCCACCGCAAGGGTGAGTCGGTGACATTTACTCCATTTAGGGTGGACAACCAGGACTTCTAAGAACCAAATGGGTCTCATCCGTAACAGACATAAACAGGACCTCTACAACCCTACAATCTAGTCCTACTATGGGACATAACAGGAAGGAACCTATGACTTCCCAAACATGTATCTCCTGCCACAATGGTACCAATCATACATGGTAACCTGTGACCAGACACACAAGCCTTGCAATTCCAAAGGATGCGTTGAATTTACATATGAGTTATAGCTAATCTATGGGCATGCCCACTAAATCGTTTAAACCTCTTCTCCTTCTACTAGGAAGTGATTCCCAGCTGGGTTTGGAACCCCAAGGGGTTGGTGGTGTCTCTAAGTGGTTCAGCATATGAAGGAAATCTAATCTGTGCTCCGCAGGCAGTATAGTGGGGTCCTGCGCACTTAGTAACCCCAAACTGCCCTTTTAAGCGTGATCGGTATAACTGTCAATTCAGCAGGAGCTTCCAAACTTGTTCACCCACAATGCTTTGCATCCATAGCAGCAAGGCATTGTGGGGTTGGACTTGGAAGCTCCCGCAGTGAGTGACATCTATACCCCCTATCGGCCTGCACACACTGAGGGGCGGTTTTGATGAGATAATTAAGCATTTGTTCCCCCCACGAGCTCAGGACCCTCTATCTGCCTGGGATCAGTCACACAGTGTTATCGATAGGCTGAGTTGACTAAAAGATTTATTAGGGGAATAGGTAGGAAAACCTCGTAATTAGTGCATCAGGCAGCGTCACCCCTGCAGTGTTGGCGAAGGTGGTAAATTGGGACACATAACATGCATTACTGTACCTTCCTCTCGCTAGTAGGAGCCTACCAGGTTGGTTATCACTCCCCAAACACATGCCCTTAAAACCAATCAAACAGCAGACGTGTTACATTCGTCAGTGGTCCCCCAAAACGTTCTCGAACGCAAAACCTGTCCCTCTAAAAGGTGTAATCCGCACATAATCACCAGTTTGAATTCTTAGGGAATGGTGTGTACTGTAAATAAAGAGTCCCCGCCCCCCCCTCTCCCTGGTCCTTATCAGAGAAGCCGATAAAGATAGGGGAGAGAGAGAGAGAGGTGGCACTGTACAAGCACTTGCTGATCACACGTGACCTCCCCACAAAAAGGGATCACACAGCCCCTTCCCAAGTCTCCCCTCTAACAAATACATTCATAGACACAGACGTTCAGATTTGGGTATGAAGTATATACGTTACCAGATCAGATCCCTTAGACATGTCCCTAGCCAATTTAGGTCCCTTGAGGGACTGGCACCTTAAAAACCCCTGAATGCAGTGACTTCCTTTGCAGGAACCAAAGATCGCAGTTTCTTTATCTTATTCCCGCAAATCCAATGATTACCGGCAGTAATAGGGCGATTGCCAAATAAATCCTTTAATGTTTATCTCATAATAAACCACTGGAATATACTGACACCACACACCACACACACCCACACACACACCACACACACACCCACACACACACAAACACACACACATAAACAGGACCCCCACAGCACACCCCCAACCGTTTTATTATTCTAATTATAAAATAATAACTTATTTAAAGTTGTTATTGATCTCTAAAGGGCCTAGTCAAATTGTTGCGTTTTTTTTCGTGAATTTAAGCGCATGGGTCAACGCAGCTGGAAAACGAGGCAAATCTCATTAATGAAATTGTTGCCAGAAAATGTAATGTTTACAATATTCAAAGGCCGATTGCATTTTTCCTGACTAATTAACACTTTGGCCGGATTTTGCCGAACTTGACATTTTCTGAACCAAAGCGCAGGTGTTAAACTCAAACACGGAAAAGAGACCAAAGCGCAGTGTGTAAACACAATAACACGGACAGAGACCCAAAGCGCAGTGTGTAAACACAATAACACGGACAGAGACCAAAGCGCAGTGTGTAACACAATAACACGGACAGAGACCAAAGCGCAGTGTGTAAAACACAATACACGGACAGAGACCAAGCGCAGTGTGTAAACCAATACACACGGACGAGACCAAAGCGCAGGTGTAAACACAATAACACGACAGAGACCAAACAGCGTGTGTGTAAAAACTCCAATAACACGGACAGAGACCAAGCGCAGTGTGTAAAACACACAATAACACGGACAGAGACCAAAGCGCAGTGTGTTAAAACACAATAACACGGACAGAGACCAAAGCGCAGTGTGTAAACACAATAACACGGACAGAGACCAAAGCGCAGTGTGGTAAACACAATAACACAGCACAGAGACCAAAGCGCAGTGTGTAACCACACTAACACTGACAGAGACCAAAGGCAGTGTGTAAACACCATAACACATGACCAGAGACCAAAGCGCAGTGTGTAAACACAAGAAACACGGACAGAGACCAAAGCGCACGTGTGTAAACACAATAACAGGACAGAGACCAAAGCGCAGCTGTGTAAACACAATAAAACACCAGCGACAGAGACCAAAGCGCAGTGTGTAAACACACTAACAGGACAGAGACCAAAGCGCAGTGCAGTGTGAAACAAATAACACGGACAAGACCAAAGCAGTGTGTAAAACACCAATAACACGGGACAAGTACAAGCGCAGTGTGTAAACACAATAACACGGACAGAGACCAAAGCGCAGTGTGTAAACTCAATAACACGGACAGAGACCAAAGCGTAGTGTGTAACACAATACACGACAGAGACCAAAGCGCAGTGTGGATAACACAATAACAGGACAGAGACCAAAGCGCAGTGTGTAAACACAATAACGTGGGAAAGGACCAAAGCGCGCGTGTAACACACAATACACGGACAGAGACCAAAGCGCAGTTGTGTAAACACATAACACAGACAGGAGACCAAAGCGCAGTGTGTAAACACATAACACGACAGAGACCAAAGCGCGTGTGTAAACACAAATAACACAGACCGAGACCAAAGACGCAGTGTGTAAACACAATACACAGACAGAGACCAAAGCGCAGTGTGTAACACAATAACACGGACACTGAGACCAAAGCGCAGTGTGTAACACCATAACACGGACAGAGACCATAGCGCAGTGTGTAAAACACAATAACACGGACAGAGACCAAAGCGCAGTGTGTAAACACAATAACACGTGACAGAGACCAAAGCGCAGTGTAGTAAACACATAACACAGACAGAGACCAAAGCGCAGTGTGTAAACACAATAACATGGACAGAGACCAAAGCGCAGTGTGTAAACACAATAACACAGACAGTAGACCAAAGCGCAGGTGTGTAAACACAATAACACGACAGAGACCAACGGGTGTAAACAATAACGGACAGAGCACAGCAAAGCGCAGGTGTGTAAACACAATAACGTGGACAGAGACCAAAGCGTAGTGTGTAAACCCAATAACACGGGGGACAGGGACCAAAGCGCAGGTGTAAAACACACAATAACACTGACAGAGACCAAAGCGCAGTGTGTAAAACACAATAACAGGACAGAGACCAAAGCGCAGTGTGTCAACAACAATAACACAGACCGAGATCAAAGCGCAGTGTGTAACACATAACACGGACAAGACCAAAGCACAGTGTGTAACACAATAACACTGGACACAGACCAAAGCACAGGTGTAAACACAATAACACGGACAGAGACCAAAGCGCAGTGGTAAACACAATAACACGGACAGAGACCAAAGCGCAGTGTGTAAAAAAATAACACGGACAGAGACCAAAGGCAGTGTGTAAACACAATAACACAGACAGAGACCAACAGCGCATGTGTAAAACACAATAACACGACGAGAGACCAAAGCGCAGTGTGTAAACACACATAACACGACAGAGACCAAAGCGCAGTGTGTAAACACAATAACACGACAGAGACCAAAGCGCAGGTGTAAACACAAAACACGGACAGAGACCAAAGCGCAGCGTGGTAAACCACAATAACACGGACAGAGACCAAAGCGCATGTGTGTAAAAACACAATAACACGGACAGAGACCAAAGCGCCAGTGTGTGTGTAAACACAAATAACACGGACAGAGAACAAAGCGCAGTGTGTAAACACAATAACACGGACGAGACCAACAGCGCAGTGGTGTAAACCAAATAACACGACAGAGACCAAAAGCGCAGTTGTAAACACAATAACACGGACGAGGACCAAAGCGCAGTGTGTAAACAATAACACGGACAGAGACCACAAGCGCAGTGTGTAAACACAATAACACGGACAGAGACCAAAGCGCCGTGTTGTAAACACAAATAAACTGGACAGAGACCAAAGCGCCATGTGTAAACACAATAACACGGACAGAGACAAAGCATTGGACAGTGTGTAAACACATATACACGGACAGAGACCAAAGCGCAGTTGTGTTAAACACAATAACACAGACCAGAGACCAAAAGCGCAAATAGGTGTGTAAGCCAAATAAATGGACAGGACAAAAGCGCAGTGTGTACACAATATAAAGACGACCGAGACCAAGCGCAGCAGTGTGTAAACCAATAACACGGACAGGTACCAAAGACGCAAGTGTGTAAACACATAATAACACGGACAGGACCCCCAAAAGCGCAGTGTGTAAAACACAATAACACTGGACAGGGACTCAAAGCGCAGTGTTGGGTAAACACAACTAACACGGACAGGGACCAAAGCGGCGAGTGGTAAACCAAATAAAACACGGAAGAGACCAAGCAAGTGTAAAACACAATAACACGGACACGAGACCAAAGCGCATTGTGTGTCAACACAACAACACAGACAAGAGACAAAGCGCAGGTGTAAGCTGTAAGCACAATAACTCTGGACAGGACACCCAAAGACGCGGTTGTAACACCAAATAAACACGGACAGAGACCAAAGCGCAGTGTGTACACACAATAACAGGCACGTGTACCAAAGCGCATTGTAGTGTGTAAACACAATAACACGGACAGGGACCAAAGCGCAGTGTGTAAACACAATAACACGGACAGGGACCAAAGCGCAGTGTGTAAACACAATAACACGGACAGGGACCAAAGCGCAGTGTGTAAACACAATAACACGGACAGAGACACAAGCGCGTGTGTAACACAATAAACACGGACAGGGACCAAAGCGCGTAGTTGTGAAACACAATAACACGACAGAGACCAAAGCGACAGTGTGTGAAACACAATAAACACAGACAGAGACCAAAGCGCAGGTAAAAGTGTTGTAAACACAATAACACAGACAGGACCAAAGCGCAGTTGTGTAAACACAATAAACACAGACAGGACCAAAGCGCAGTGTAACAAATAACACGACAGAGACCAAAGCGCAGGTGTAAACACAAAAACAACACGGACAGAGCCCAAAGCGCAGGTGTGTAAACACAATAACACGGCAGAGAACCAAAGCGCAGTGTGTAAACACACAATAACAGGACAGAGGACCAAAGCGCAGTGTGTAAACACAATAACCGGACAGAGACCAAGCGGGGTAAACAAAAACAGACAGAGACCAAAGCGCAGTGGTGTAAACCAATAACACGGACAGACAGAGACCACAAGCGCAGTGTGAATACACAAATAAAAACGACAGAGACAAACCAAAGCGCAGATGTCAGTGTAAACACAATAAACACAGACAGAGACACAAAGGCCGTTGTGTAAACACAAATAACACGGACAGAGACCAAAGCGCAGTGTGTTAGAAGCGCAAGTGTGTAAACACAATAACATGGACAGAGACCAAAGCGGCGTGTAACACAATAACACGACAGAGACCAAAAAAGCGCAGTGTGTAAAACACAATAACACGGACAGAGACCAAAGCGCGTGTGTAAACACAATAACAAGGACAGAGACCCAAAGCGCAGTGTGTAAACACAATAACACAGGACGGACAAGGCAGTGTGTAAACACAAAATACACGAACAGACAGAAGAGACCAAAGCGCAGGGTGTGTAAACACAATAACACGGACAGACCAAAGCGCAGTGTGTGTAAACACAATAACACGGACAGGGACCAAAGCGCAGGTGTAAACACAATAAAACGGCAAGGACCAAAGCGCAGGTGTGTAAACACAATAACACTGGACAGGAGCCAAAGCGCAGTTGTATGTAAACACAATAACACGGACAGAGAGACCAAGAGCAGTGTGGTAAACACAATAACACGGACAGAGACCAAAGCGCAGTGTGTAAACACAAATAACACGAGACAGAGACCAAAGCGCAGTGTGTAAACCACATAACCAGACCGAGACCAAAGCGCAGTGTTAAACACAAATAACACGGACAGAGACCAAAGCGCAGTGTGTGTAAACACAATAAACACGGACAGAGAACCAAAAGGGCATGGGTAACACAATAAACACGGACAGACCAAAGCGCAGTGTGTAAACACAATAACACGGACAGAGACCAAAGACGGCAGTGTTGTAAACACAATAACACGACAGAGACCAAAGCGCAGTGTGTAAACACAATAAACACGGACAGAGACCAAGCGCAGTGTGTAAACAATTAACACGGACAAGAACCATGCGCAGTGTGTTAAAACACAAAACACAGCGGACCAGGGGGAGACCAAAGCGCATTGTGTAAACACTAATAACCAAGGACAGACACGGACAGAGACCAAAGCGCAGTGTGTAAACACAATAACACGGACAGAGACCAAAGCGCAGTGTGTAAACACACTAACATGGACAGAGACCAAAGCGCAGTGTGTAAACACAATAATACGGACAGAGACCAAAGCGCAGTGTGTAAACACAATAACACGGACAGAGACCAAAGCGCAGTGTGTAAACACAATAACACGGACAGAGACCAAAGCGCAGTGTGTAAACACAATAACACGGACAGAGACCAAAGCGCAGTGTGTAAACACACTAACATGGACAGAGACCAAAGCGCAGTGTGTAAACACAATAACACGGACAGAGACCAAAGCGCAGTGTGTAAACACAATAACTGTGAACAGGAAGAAGTCCAATACAGTGTGCAAATGGGAACTGTGCACGTCCCTCTATTTTGGGACATTACTCGTTTTATATCGGTGCTCTCTGTCAGTAAGGGAGGTCCTAACGGAAGATCGGGGGAACGGGCCATAAGACGGGGCGCACCCCTCGAAACGTTGCCCCCCTTGATTCATTCCGTGTTCCCTTCTCCCCTTTTTTCCCTCCCTCTCCTTTTTGTACATTTGTTCTCCTGTGTGTAGTGCCACATTTGCACACTGCGCTCCGTGTTAGACTTATTGTGGTTCATATGTATGGTTGTTACACACTGTGCTTTGATTGCTCTCTTTCCATGTTTTTCGTGCTTACACACTGTGCCGACACTGTATCTGTGTTTTACTTACAGTGGCCCAACACACTCAGAAAACAAACCTTCAAATCCAGCCCTTAAGGCTGCGCTAATAGCGCCGGCGACGTCAGGCCGCGGTCGCTGGAAAAATCACATTGAGATGACTTCCAGCGATCGCGACCGAGCCGTCGTGCTTACTATAAGCGCACGCGACGGCGGCAATGCATTTGTTTTGTTGCTGTCGCCGGCACTAGAAGCGCAGCCTAAGTCTCCTATGTGAAATGTATAGCGTTCACTCATCTCCTTTGTAATGGACTTTGTCTACATTATATTCCCCGAATCAGCTGGTAGGGTCGTTTACCATGGATTGGTCTAGTAGCTTCACACGATACTGTACTTTGTTGGAGCATTGCTGTATTGCATGTCTTGTGAATGTGCTTTGTTGGCTCATTCTGCAAAGCCGTACTCTGTGTCTGACGTGTGTGTTTCAGTCTGTTCCCTTGTCCTCACGCTTCATTTCCAGCTCTGAAGCTGCCTCGTGTGAATCACGCAGACCGAATGGCTTTGTCGCAGTCTCTGTCCTCCTTCCTGTTGCGTTGTGCTCTCTCCATGCTCTCTACGTGCGCTCTCCATGCTCTCTCCGTGCTCTCTCTCTCTCTCTCTCTTCTCTCTCGTTGGGTTGTTCCTTGTACAAATATTTTTGCTCTCTTTTTTTTTCTGTTTTGTTTTGTGTTCCCGTGTGTCCCTTTTTCCTCCTCACCCCTCCATCGAGTACAGCGGAGACGAGGTTTCGCCCCAGTGGTCGGATTCCTGTTACAGCTATCCTTCCCCTGAAGAGGAAAGACCCCTCTCATACCCATGCTCACAGCACCTCACCCTCCATCCTCACCCTCCAAAAGCTCCACCATCTACCAAGCCCGATGCCCCTTCCACCTATCGGTGGGCTGGGTACAGCCAAACCTTGCCTCCATCCCCTCCAAAACTTGACATAAACTCTAACCCCAAACCCTGCTTTTTACACCTCACTAAGCAAAGTTCCCTCACTGAACCCCATGCTTCCGAGCCTAACATCTCCCCCCTCTACATCAAAACCCCACTCGTCCTAACCAAAACTGACCCATCTGGCACCTCTAGCCTTGCCGCAATGTCAGCCTCACCCCCGTGGCTTAGCTGTTCCTGTGCTCGAGACAAAGGAACCAAGCTGACTAGGTAATTAAAAGGTTTGCTATCTCACTGTAATGTGGGGAGGCCTGTATGTTGGAAGGGCTTGCTATCTCACTATAACGTGGGGAGGCCTGTATGTGGGAAGGGCTTGCTATCTCACTGTAACGTGGGGAGGCCTGTATGTTGGAAGGGCTTGCTGTCTCACTATAACGTGGGGAGGCCTGTATGTTGGAAGGGCTTGCTATCTCACTATAACGTGGGGAGGCCTGTATGTTGGAAGGGCTTGCTATCTCACTATAACGTGGGGAGGCCTGTATATTGGAAGGTGCTTGTCTCACTATAACGTGGGGAGGCCTGTATGGTTGAAGGCTTGCTATCTCACTATAACGTGGGGAGGCCTGTATGTTGGAAGGGCTCTTGCGTCTACTACTATAACTGTGGAGGCCGTAGTTGTTGGAAGGGCTTGCTTGCTTCACTATAACGTGGGGAGGCCTGTATGTTGGAAGGGCTTGCTATCTCACTATAACGTGGGGAGGCCTGTATGTTGGAAGGGCTTGCTATCTCACTATAACGTGGGGAGGCCTGTATGTTGGAAGGGCTTGCTATCTCACTATAACGTGGGGAGGCTGTATGTTGGAAGGGCTTGTATCTCACTATAACGTGGGGAGGCCTGTATGTTGGAAGGGCTTGCTTCATCAATAACGTGTGGGAGCCTGTATGTTGGAAGGGCTTGCTTCTCACTATAACGTGGGGAGGCTGTATGTTGGAAGGGTTGCTATCTCACTATAAAATGGGGGAGGTGTATGTGGAAGGGCTCTTGCTATCTCACTATAAACGTGGGGAGGCCTGTATGTTGGAAGGGCTTGCTATCTCACTATAACGGGGGGGGCTGTATGTTGGAAGGGCTTGCTTTATCTCACTATAACGTGGGGAGGCCTGTAGTTGGGAAGGGCTTGTTATCTCATATAACGTGGGGGAGGCCCTGTATGTTGGAAGGGCTTGTGTCTCACTATACAGTGGGGAGGCCTGTTGTATTGGGAAGGGCGTTGCATCTCACTATAAAGTGGGGAGGCCTGTATGTTGGAAGGGCTTGCTATCTCACTATAACGTGGGGAGGCCTGTATGTTGGAAGGGCTTGCTATCTCACTATAACGTGGGGAGGCCTGTATGTTGGAAGGGCTTGCTAGACGGACCACGTTGCACATGTTGGCAGCTGATTCTCTGAGTATCTTCAGTGCTGGATTCCACAGCATTCATGTGGCTTCAAGCTAAATAGATTTACATAAGAATTTGGGAGCTTTCAATACACTAAAGCGTTTCAAAACATCACATTATAATTCCCTTCTCTATGAGAAAGACAAAATGACTCCTTCAGCATGACTCAACCGCACAGAAACTGGTTGGTTCCTGATGCCTCATTTAGACATGACCTCAGAAAGTAATAGCATGAAAGGTTCAGAGAGGACGAACGGGAGGTGGAGGCATGTTGGAGGTATGACAGGTGTAAAGTCACATGGATCCTTTCGATGACAAATTGGGTCATATCTCCGTTTAGCTACACGGCAATAATGAAATGGGGATATTCCGGTTGTTCCTTATTCAAAGCGAGGCTTCCCAAAATGATAGTCACCTCCTGTACAGTTCGCCTTGTTTTTAGAATGATTCGGTGAATGCAACATATTACTATACAAACTAGAAGCCAAAGACACACCGATTCAAATGAAAGGAAACAGCCAGCAGCGTATCCTTCCTGAGAGTGACATCCAACAGTTCCGTTTGTATAAGCATTCCCTACCCTGAAGGCCACACCATTTAATTGTTAGACGTGAGCCACAATGAGATAGTGAGTTGGCCAAAGTCATGTTCCAGTGCCAGAGGAGCTAGCAGTGCTCCCTCTGGGCAAACTATTGTGTGACCTCGTTCTAGTCGAGTCACTTCCCTTATCTACATGTGCCCTCAGACACCGTGCCCATTTGTTAGAACCACTTAGCACGTCCTGACTCCAGGCAGCAAAATGAATTAGAGTAACTTCGAGTTGTTTCATGAAAGGAGAACTTTTTTGACCTGAAGGAGTGTCGTCAAGCTTTTCTCTTATAGTTACCAGACCTGATGCAAAATCAGAATTAGAGAGGTGGGTTTTTTTTTAGCAACGTCTTTGCAGTAATGAGAATTTGTTGGCTAAAGAGTACTAAGGACATTTTGACCAGTAAGGGTAAACAAAATCATTCTTACCAGTGTTGGTCATGTTATTAATACCTGTGCAATAATACAATGATCTGCTTTTCTCTACAAAACTCCCATGACACTGGGAAAAGTTCAGTTCAAGCTGTGTAGCTTTTTCCCCTGGGAAATAGTACAAACAGTACATGTAGCTACCGGCATATAGAAATAATGGAAGTCACTCAAGGGCAGGATATTGGGCAGGTGCATATAGAAAGGTGCATATAGAAGGCTGGAGGTTCTGAGAGACCCCGATTTGAAGGTGTTTGAGGTAATTCCCAGAGAAAATGGGGAGCGCAGGATCCATTGGAGAGTATTCCTTTTAATGTCTTATTTCTTTTTCAGCACATTGAAAAGCAAGGAGCTCTCGCCCGTGTCTGGACCAAAAGGAAGTCCCAGTACTGGTCACATGGTGTCTGCAGGTGGCATGGGTCTGAGCCAACTTTCCACAGAACAAAGTCCTCATTCCCTTCGGAAAGGTACATGCAGGAATCTGCTTCACCAGAACCAGTACAGGATGGGAGACATGGGGCCATGGGCCTCTCCACCTCTGTAGATGCATTGCTAACCAGTTTTTATCATCTACATGTCTACGCTCATCTCCCCACTGCTCAAGGCTTCACCAGAATGCAGTAGGGTATGGCTGTGAGAAGGATAACTAGTTGTAACCTCCATTCGTAGACATAATCCAGAGAGTTTTATGGTATTCCCCACTTTAAGAAAGGATGTATCGCCACAGACTTGCATAGGATCACCCTCTAAAAAATCATTTGTCTCCGTAGACTTTAATGGGATTTCCTCCCAATGATTCAACCTGCTCTGCTGTGGGAAATCATGAGGTTGGAAGATGTAGTTGGTGACCCATGACCCAGGGCAGCCTTCCTCATTCTGTGTAAAGAACCAGCTTTCCCTCTCAATCTGCGTATTGTGTTTTTTTCGCAGTGTCCAAGAAGCTGGCGCCACTTCCACCCAAGATTACGTACAGCCAGACGGGTGTAGTATCCGACCAATCCACGGGTCAGCCCTCGCCTGTCAGCCTCTCCCCTACTCCTCCCAGCACCCCCTCGCCCTATGGACTGAATTACCAGGGCTGCCTGGCTGTTACCCCCAATCTTTCATCTCCCCCTCCGCTAACTAGCACTTTAACCAAATCTCGTCCCACCCCAAAGCCAAGGCAGAGACCCTCGCTGCCCCCTCCCCAGCCTCCCACCACTGGTCAGTCTGCATCCAGCCCTCAGTCTGCAGAGAACAGCATCCTAGATGGCCTGTCTCCTGGGGAAAGCATGTCTACAGGTAGGTAGTCTCTCGCCCCTGGCCCGGTCACTCTGTAGACCTGGGGCAGATGTGTACACTGCTGTATGTATCCGTGTAATGTATTGTTATTCCACTAGAACAGTGGTTCTCAACTCCAGTCCTCAAGGGCCACCAACAGGTCAGATTTTCAGGGTATCCCTGCTTTAGCACAGGTGGCCTGCTCACAATGATTGCACCACTGATTGTGCTGAAGCAGGGATTTCCTTAACACCTGACCTGTTGGTGGTCCTTGTGGGCTGGAGTTGAGAGCCACGGCATTAAAATATATAGAAGAAAATGTAGCAAGACTCAATGTCTCCAGCGTCGCGGTCACAGAAGCAAACATCCGTGGCGCCGTAGATGGTGTCTGCCGCAATCTTGCTACTGGGGGCCCAAGCTTCCAAATGGGATAACCCGCCACATTAATCCTCCGATGCCACCACAACTACGGTCGCGTGACCGCGGGCGGCAGCGGCACGGAGTACCGTTAGCTATCACACACGTCGAGATGGTTTCTTGCATTTCATGTACCTAGCTGTGAAATAGTTAACACCGTGTCACATACAACGATCAGTGCTCCAGAACACTTCACGTTACACGTGTGTACTGACCCACCTTGCAGCCCGCTACACGTTTGGCCGGTGAAACATTCTCCCACCACACACTGATAATTCACACGTCACTCTGGCAGTTAAGGGGTTTTTCCTGTATTTTAAGACCCAATCCTGCCCATCTCTTCATACCCCTTCCATCCCCCAAATAATAGCACTAAGCAGATTTTGTTTTCTGTTATGTCCTCTCTGTTTCCCCCTCGTTCTCCTGACCCCGTCCTCGCAGCCGTTTGACGTGAGTGGCGCTGTGTTGGATATGTGTGAGGGGAAATCTCTTGGTAAGCCGGAGCTCCGACCGCCTCATGCCCCCCTTGACCATTTGCTAAGACGGTGTTGAGCAACCACTGACTAAAAGGGTTAATGAGCAGGTGTCGACCCAAGTGGTCAGCGTGTGGCCCCTCCAGCATTTTAACACCTAAGCGTCATGACTTCGGTTTAATTTGTATCTCAATCTTCATATTGCTATACTCTTTGGGGTCTACATATCAAGGCGACAAAACTTGGCCAAGTAGATCAAGAGTGGCCAACTCCAGTCCTCAAGGACCACCAACAAGTCAGTGACTGAGCCACCTGGGCTGAAGCAAGGATATCCTTGAAAACCTGAACAGTTGGTGGCCCTTGAGGCCTCCCCTGAACTAGATCATTAGCCAGTGAGGTTTATACCATCCTGTACCTGGCAGACATTGCACACGTGAAGGAAAACTAGTTTACTGATGCAGATATGGGGAAATGGTTATAAAATACCTTGGTAGGAGATGCAGTATGATCATGCTTCTCTAAGCCGTACAACGGTTATTTTTGTCTTGGGATATACACCTCAAATTGTTCTGCAGCATATGGGCCTATATTTACTTCGTGAATGGGCCATAAGGTGTCTTGTGGAGTAGCACCACTTAATATGGCTCCTTGTATTTTAAAGGAGAAGATGCTGGTCTTGGGGGTTTGTGAGATCTGCACCTGTGTCCCTCTTATTAGCTTTGGTTGCCCACCACTTCTACACTGTTGCCTCTTTTCCGTCTCAGGCCTGACCTCCATCCACTGCTTGTACACATAGCTGTCATGGTCAGATCTGAGGGCTCTGGACTCAAAACATATATTTTAAAGCAGCAGTTCATGTCTAGGGAAACATTTCTGAAAATGAACATAGCATTATTGATACTGAACATCTCCGTAGATTCCGAGTCCTCCAAAGCACTGTGAAAGTCCATGGTCATACTTTACACTGATTTATATTGTTGTATGTTCATAGTCAAAGAGGAGGATCCCAAATATGAACTGCCGGTTTAATGGAATAATCTTGACTTCAGTAACTGAGGCTCAGTTGATGCCATATGGAGCCACTAATGGTGGGGAGTCAAGATGGACTTCCATAGAGTAAGACCTGACAGCTGTGTGTGCGATCCCAGCACTAATTCTTCCCAGGCTGCGGCCTTTGCATGAGGCTGCGGCTAGAATGCATGGCTTTAGCCTCTGACCGCTTGGCAAACACGTTCACAAACATGCTGGGTTATGATTGGGAGGGAGTGGGATATTGTACCCTGTGTTTCTGATGGTCCTTTTTGTTTCCTGTTGGAAGTGGTCAAGCCATTCTGTGTCAGTTGGACGTGGTTGAGCCCTTCCTAACCTGTGTCCCAGAAACAGATGTTTGAGTGTCTTTTATGGACTGTCTTATATGGAGCTTTTGACTTGTTATTATAGCAGTAAGGAGTTTGTTGACCATTGGGGTAATATCCTATCACAAATATGTCTTCCAGTGTTCACAGGTGCTTATGGGTGAAAGGTATTACAGTATATATGGGAGCTTGTGATTTACCAGGTTCTTGAGCAACCCTCATCTGTACAGTGGACAGTATAGAGTATGGCTACTTCATTTTTACAAACTTCCAGTTTTTGTTAACCTAAATATTTAAGGTCCTTGCAATGAAACATCTGGCTGGCTCCTTCTTCCAGTCCAGAGAATAGAGGGAAGCTGCAGCCAGGGCCTCTTTTAGTGTCCAGACAAAATAGATTTGAGTTTGCCATCCCTCTGACCCTGATCTAGAATTATGGTTGGACGTCACAGTTATTGTTCTCCAGTCATAGGTATAATATACTGGTAGCCAAACACAACAAAATGGTGGTTCCAGAGATGGAATGGGATAGCAACTGACCTGTGAGCACAATGAGTGATCCATCGGGTGTATAGAAACACACAGTATAATCACAGTATAATCTGTATGGCCGCCTATTTTAAATGTTTCACAGTCATTTTAAGGAACCAAAGAACATTAGAGGAGATTAAGAAGGGTGGCTAGACATGATGGTCCTGTCTTCCATGTAGTAATAAAGGAGGGAGAAGGAGGAGGGGGTATGATACCTTTTATTAGAGCAACAAGTAGTTGATATGTTACAAGCTTTCCAACCTCTCGGTATAATACCCGATGAAGGACCCTGAGAGTATGGGAAGCTTGTAACATATCAACTACTTGTTGGTCCAATAAAAGGTATCATCCCCTACTCCCTCCCCCTCCTGTGTTACTGGTAGAAAGGATATTCTGATTAGATCCCCATCTCATATAGAATATATGGTACCTTGTAACTGGTTTCAAGGCCACCATCTGTGCCATAGGAACCCAACACTGTCCGGGAGAGATGATACCACCGTTGCCAATAAACCAGCAAATGTGACAGGGAACAGGTGACGGATGCTTTCTTTTCAATGCAGAGCCAGATATTGCGTGTTGCCACAGAATAAACCATTACAGAGAGGCATTGCTGGTCATTTCTGGCCGAAAAGGGGTTAAAAGGACACAGTGAGGAACAATTCTCTCCGAGGCTTTGAGGGAATTCACATAAAACATTCACAGAACGGAGGAAATCAGTATGACCATGAAGAACTGGACATTTGGTGGCAAATGTTAGGTTCAACTGGAATACGATGCTTAGATATTCGTGGAACTGTTCCAGTGAGCTTTTGAACATTAAGCTCAGAAACTCATTATGCTGCCATTTGAGCTAACCATCCAGCCAACATGTGATGGTTTGTACAGGGACGGAGGTCCAAAAATTGTGACTTTTGTCAATAACCCTCTACTGAAGTCTATGAGACAACTGATGCTAATAATCAGTGAGACAGACAATCAGTGAGAGTTGACAGGTTGGGTATTATAGATATGACCGGACCCCAAATTTTAAAGATGCCAAAGAACCAGATGAGTCAGTTTTAGGTGATTTTGATTACGAATGTACAGTTTTTGTTGGGAAGATCCTTACTCGGAATAGTGAAATGGCTTCAAAGACTGTGACAGACCTGACTGTTAACGCTGTTATAACTCCATCCAAGACTTCCTGGGGCTCAGTTCCATTTGATTTCCACGCACTAGCAGCAATATTTCCAGCCTGAGTCCAGACCTTCATGAGATTCAAGTCCTTGTTTCCGTGCCTCTGTTTCTCACAGAAGGGCAGGAACCCGCGTGCACTAGGAATGGGATTATAATCTGATGATGGCCTGGGCTCAGGTTGGCATCGCTGGAAAGACTGCTCCCCCTAACCTTCTCCTTGCTTCTCTCCCACATGTCATCCATTGTGACAAGAATGTAATGGGTAATTCAGTGGAGAAACTGGTTGTGTATCCATGAGCCAATCAGAGCTCCAAGTATGAAAGCTCCATGCTACAGAGTCACCTTCAGCAGCAAGACCGTACATTCCATGAGCTTCTCCCAACGGAGCATTCTGATTGGTTAATCTCAAGCAACTCTCCCTAACATCTCTCCTCTTGCTTTTTACACCTCCCAGATATCATCCATTTTGACATCCCGTCTATCCTCATTGAGATTGACACAGCCCTGCAGCGCGACGCCATGAAGCAGGAACGGCAAAGGCGCTCGGCGGAGGGCAGAGCAGAATCGGAGGAGGAATCGGAAAGCACGGCCCTTTGACATTAGTCAAACTCCACACCCAACGTTCTCAACAGCCAACCGTGTGCCAAGCTCTGTATTATATCCTCTATTGTGCTTCTAACTTGGGGTGGTGCCAGTGATAAAGGATTTTAACGGGGTGGTTAAACCCCTTTCTACACCCTAGGGGTTAAAAACTGCAATCCTTCCAAATTTCATTTGGAGGTGAAAACATGGGATGGGGAGGGTGGGAAAGATCGAATACTCTTTAAAATATTCTGTAATTTTTCTTTCTTGCTAGAAGTCTTAACCCCTTTGCTATCAAAGAGATCTGGAACGCTGGCAGCGGAGGGTTAAGAATCCTAATTCATTCACAAAGGTTTCATTCCTGTCACGTCTAGGAGAAACCGCCGCCATTTTGAAAGTGGTATTTGCTGCTATGTTGTTCTCATCCATTTAAAAAAAAAAAAAAATGACCCTCATATATTTCCTGTTATGAAAGACCACGCTTCATTGACCGCTCCGTGTAAGTGCTGCACAGTATAGTTATATTAAGTATCTCTTTACTTCCACCTCTTACATTCCTTTCCCTAAGAAAGGGTGGAATTTAAGATGGATCGGAGCTTAAAGTGTACTGACACTTGTCCGGCTTATTTTGCATGGCGCCTGCCACTTCCGCCCGCCAACTCACTGGGTACCAGCCTTCACCTATACTGGGATTAGTCAACTCTATAGCCATTAGGTACCCACTACTACGTTGTCAAGGTTGACAGCACATCTGTAGACACACTGAGATTCTTGCTGAATAAGGACCCCGCATACTCAACATCAACGAAATATGTGGCCATAGTAGGTTCCCATTTTGTAAGGAGCACAGCCTCAGCTCCCAGAATCCCTTGCTCAGATTCTTATGCACACCGATGCTGGGAACCAATTGGACGTTCCGTCCACCCAGTAACGCTCTTTCTGTTGACGCTTGAAGGGGGTCAGTAGTATGGAACCAGCAACTGCAGATTAGTTGGTGAAGCCAGATATGTAACAGAAAGGACCCTGTTCTCGTAGTAGAAGGAGCTCCTAGTTTGATGGAAGTGGGCAGTCATACTTGGTGTCACTGTACATAGCTGCATGTTCAACTACAAAATCACATGGGTGAAATCCTGCAGTAATACCCTAAGTCTTTCCATCTTCCATCCATGACGGTTCTCATCTTTAAGTGGGTGGAATAAACAAAAACCCAATGATTTCCTGAGAGTGTTGTATGGCTCCGTGGGCAGGGAATATATTCAGAACATCACCATATTTACATTTCCAGGGCCAGAACTCTTACCCCCAGAACCATAACTCTTACCCCTTTATGCATCCTCTGGATTTACCTACGTGAACACATTTAAAAGTGGCATAGCTGTTTCCAGATATATTTTTATTTTATTATGATATATATATTTTTTATTTATTCATTTTAACCCCTTTGCTGCCACAGGGGCCAGCAATTGGTTAAAACTGCTTTTATTCTATAGGTTTTCTTTTATAGTATCATCGTGTGTTTGTGTGTGTGTGTGTGTGTGTGTGTGTGTGTGTCTGTGTCTGTGTGTCTGTGTGTCTGTGTATACACACATACCTTTGTTTCTGTTCTACATTTACATGCACAAAACATTTACAAGAGGAGACCATTGTAAATGACAATATTGATGCCGCAGGAGAACTAAGAGTTGAGGTTAACAGAAATTATTTTGTTCACGGTGCTATAACATTATACACCCTGTTTAAGCTGCCGTTTTATCTATTTAGGGGTCTCCTGTGTCTATTACCCAGCATTTTTTAATTGCTATAATATATTCACCCCCCTATCCTGTGCTGGCAGGCTGGTCTATGTACCCACTACTGCAGCGGCGGCCAACCCCAGTCCTCAGGGGCCACCAGCAGGGCAGGCTTTCAGGATATCCCTGTTTCAGCACAGGTGGCTCAATCAGTGGCTCAGTCTTCGATTGAAAACCTGACCTGTTTGTGGCCCCTGCACTACTGTATCAGTAGCCTTTTACAATGCTTGATGCATAAGTCCATATTTATGAAGCCGGGCTATTATTTAAGACACCTTTCCGGCACCGGGAAACATCATGTGGCCTGTCCAGTGTGTCCTGGTGCTGAAAGGGTTTATCATGGGATAACACTCCTTAGTCAACACAGCCCACAGACTCCATGAATGAGGCCTTTTCCATTTGTGAGTGAATTTCACTTAAGAATGTCACAAGCCATGAACGGGTCCCTTAATCTGGCACCTGTACACGGACTGAAAAAGTGCAGAGAAACGCACAATTCCCGAAACACTTTATTTTTGCTTCCTCCCCAGACGTAAAGAACACGACAAAGTGTGTTACATTTGGTGATAAATGTTGAAGCAGACACCTCAGTGCATCGCTTTTAGCCTCTCGTTATAATGGGTGTACCTGCCAACTCCTTCTATATCCCTCCCCTCTCCCCACATACGGGACAAAAGGCGCTCAGGTTTTATCTTGAGACGCACGGCCCAAATTTCTTTCCTCGCATCAGTTTTATGGCAAGAAGGTCCATTTAAAAATATAATAATCACTTTATTTCATATAGCGCTTTTCTCCCAATGGGACTCAAAGCGCGTCACAGTACAGCGCGCGGTACGCAGCACGTAGGAATATTACAGACACAGGTCCCTGCCCCGTGGAGCTTACAGTCTATGATATTGGTGCCTGAGGCACAGGGAGATAAAGTGACTTGCCCAAGGTCACAAAGAGCTGACACGCAGAATTGAACGCTGTACTGTATATTATATCGTTGCCCACACCCGCTTCCTTTATATATTATAAAATAACCACATTTTCGTTTCCCACGTGAGCTTGTTTATGTCTGTGTATGTGCGTGAGGAGTGCTTAAAATTAATTTAAAAAGAAACTATATATATTTATTTATATATAGCGGAGTATCACAGATGGTCATCCTTTTCAGCTTTGTAAAACGGGCTTTTATTGCTTGTGTATGCGCGAGCGTGTGCGGCAAGCGGTTTGCGATATATTGTCATAAAAACATCACGCGTACTGTATGTCTGAATAATGTATATATGTATTTGTTCAAACTACTATATGAGATTCTAATGTACAAATGTATAATGTAAAAAAAACCATACCACACCATAAAGGTTACTGGGAGAGCAGAGAGTTGTGTATTTTCCAGGAGAGTTGTAAATAATAGAATGAATAAACCATGCTATCTCCCCTTGTCCACCACTCACCAGCTATCCTGCGTCCATCTCTCTCCTGTGTTTCCTTCTGCAAGTACTGTTACTTTCTACCTTCTCTCCTCCCCATAAGCCTCTCTCGTTCCTATTCTCTTTCCCTCTCTCATTCACTATATCTCCACTTCTCCCAATCTTCATCACCCTTTCTTGTTTCTTCTCCCCTCTTTCTCTCTCTCCGCGTCTCCCTTCCACTTCTCCCAATCTTCACCACCCTTTCTTCGGTTTCTTCTCCCCTCCTTTCCTCTCTCTTTTTCTCCCCTCCGTCTCCCTTCCTCTTCTCCCAATCTTCCCCACCCTTTCTTCTGTTTCTGCTTCCCTCCTTCCCTCTATCTCCTCGCTTCTCCCACCTGTCTTTCCCTTTTATCACTTTGCCCTCCACCTCTTCCCTCCCTTTCCTCTCTTTCTCTCTCGCCCTCTCAGTATTTACTAGTTTCCAGCGTAATGAGTGCTCCGCTGTTGAATATAACCACAGATGATTACATGACCTAAAAAAACAAGTAGAAAAGAATCCGCCTTATATACTCCCATCTTTTCATATCCCTTGCCTGCCTTATAATCAGATCAACTCCCTCTGACCCCATCTTTCCTCTCTGGGGCAACTTCGGCAAAGACAGCATAGGTGGATGACGCTCTGGAACCACGAATGATGGGTTGTCCAGAACTTGGAAAATTAACCTTTCCACAGAGAGCGAGGTCAATGAAACCTATTGTGCTGGCAGACCCCAAACATAAAGGATTGTAAATGGCGGTGGACATGTGATTGTGGCACACCTGGAACGCACCATTTAGCTGCTGGAGTGGTCGGAAAAACCCGTTTGGAGGAAGTCTGGCATAAGGTTGGAATATGGGTTTGGGCCTCACAAGGTTCGATTACAACCTAAGCATCTTTTGGTTTGCGTGATCTTGAACAAACCCTTTTATCTGTATTTTGCTATTTGTCCCATTTTGCGTCCCTACCCTGTTCTGTCTGCTATGCACCGATTCCAACCCAGAAATGGCTGCACGTATACAGAAGTATCATGGTAAAGCAATTTTATTTTTGTACAGCATCATCCATGTAGGCAACACTTTAAACTCCATTTAAGACACTGACCACTGATACAGTAAAATGATCAGAACATCATGTATAAGAAACACAACCTAAATATATATATTTTTATCATTTCTTGAGCAGTGTGTTGTAAGACCTTCCAACGGCCAATGGATTTCACGTGGGTTCATCCCCAAGCTGTGTCTCTTGTGTCTAAATGTGTGATATGCTGCAGATCAATATATTGTATCAGTGCATATATCTGTAATCAAACCAACTGGTCAAACCTACAGCTTCTCCCAGGAGCCAGCACACTCCCCAAAATGTCTTTTTTAAGTTAAAAAGAATTAAAAAAACAACCAAACAAAATATTGCACTGTGATTCTTTTTTTTATTTTATATATCCCTTATTATTATTAGTTATTATTTTATTCTACGGTATGTAACTGTATGGTCTTCGCTGCTTGAAGGGTCAGCGACCAACCAATTTCAGTATAAACACGCTACATTGTACAGATGTAAGCCAAACCTAGTGTACCTGGCACAGCGCAATTCTGTGCAATTTTTCTATCGCGTTTTTCCGCACAGCAGATCGTATTCATTCACATTGTAGTATGTCCACGCGAAAAGGGAGCAGAATCTGCTTTCGCTTTCACAGAGAACATGTGGCAGAGAAGTGAAGATGTGGGGTTTTAATTCACACGGTCCTGGCTTTAGCTCCAGCTACTTATACTCTAATACACAAACCGACCCCAGAACATCTGAGCCAGGGGTTTCCATCCTTTTTTTTTGTTAAGGAAGCCTATAATTATATGGTGTAATTCTGCAGAACCCCGACCCCCTCTAATAGAGTGTCTGAGATCAGATGCATTGTGAGGAACCCCGACCCTCTCTAATAGCGCGCCTGAAATCCGATACATTGTAAGGAACCCCAACCCTCTCTAATAGCGCGCCTGAGATCAGATGCATTGTAAGGAACCCCAACCCTCTCTAATAGCGCGTCTGAGATCCGATACATTGTAAGGAACCCCAACCCTCTCTAATAGCGTGCCTGAGATCAGATGCATTGTAAGGAACCCCAACCCTCTCTAATAGCACGTGTCTGAGATCCGATACATTGTAAGGAACCCCGACCCTCTCTAATAGCGCGCCTGAGATCAGATACATTGTAAGGAACCCCAACCCTCTCTAATAGCGTGTCTGAGATCCGATACATTGTAAATTCTTCTGTATTTTGTACAATTTTCTAATTACCTGAACATTGCAGGGAACCCTTTACGTATGCCCGGGGAACCCTGGTTGAAAAATAATGCTCTAAGCCGAAGTGGAGGGTTTCCAAGAGACCTGATTCTGGTAAAATGGTCTATACGGAAAGGATTCATTTCTAGTCTCCCAGCGGCAAAAAACCCCACCAGATCTATGAAAGAAAACATATATCTCATTTAGATCAATTGTGGGTTTTTCCTCTGATAAGTTTGGCACCATTTCTTTGCGCTGGTTGTACAGCTTGGAGACGGTAATAAAGAACTCTCCCAGCTCTGACACTTTGGGGGTCTATCAATGAGCAGGTAACCTTGAGCTCAGGTGAGTGGAAGGATATGGTGTATATATGTGAACACTGAATTGATTCCACAAGAAGGGTAACCGCATTTTCAGCAAAGCACAGCAACAGACAAACATCGGCAATGGAGCGATCCCTGTATCTCCCGCAGGCAGCAGTAAGCAACTGTTTTGGTATAACCCTGTGTTTTGGCCTCTTTCTGATTCCACGTGACATTTTCTGTGATATTTGCTGTTGTGCTTTTTTTTTTATTGGGAAAACCACTGTTAGAAACTGTAGGAAAGGTGTTAAATGTCTGAGTACTTTCACTTTTTTGACACGAACATGTTGCTACTGTAATTGGAACTACATTTTAAAGTTACCTCTGTACTTCCGCAATAGCAACCTCACATTTTAACCCCTTTGCAATGCGTTGCAGGCAGAGTAGCGGAATAATGTTGAATCTGGGAATAGGACACATGGAAGCAGACATCACTTTGTTTCATTGTTATCAAGTTGCAGCATCTTTAGGTCTCGGTGTAACCACTAGGATTTTGTCTCTACGGCCTTTAAGTGAACAGGTGTGGGCCAGACCCGATCTGAAAAACAAGAAGGAGAGACATTAAAAAGAACTCCTTTTCATCTCCAACACGAGCTGTTTTTTTAATAGGTTATTTTAATACTTCCAGAAACTAAAGGGGCAGATTTACTAAGCAGTGCAAGGCCTGTGGAGTCTGTTCTTCCCACCCAAGGGTGAGATAGGTGACAGTTACTCCATTTAGGGTGACACCAGGACTTCTAAGATACCAAATGGGATTCTCATACCGTAACAGACAGAAAACAGGACCTCTACAACCCATGACATCTTAGTCCTACTATGGGACATAAACACGGAAGGAACCTATGACTTCCCAAACATGTATCTCCTGCCACATGGTGACAAAGGCATAACATGGTACCTGTGACCATGACACACAAGCCATTGCAATTTGCCAAAGTATGCGTTGAATTTACTATATAGAGTTAATAGCTAAATCTATGGGCATGCCACTAAATCGTTAAACATGCTTCTACTTCTACTAGGGAAGTGATTCCCAGCTGGGTTTGGGAACCCCAAGGGGTTGGTGGTGTCTCTAAGGGGTTCAGCAGAAGAAGAAATCTAATCTGGTGGCTCCCAGGCAGTATAGTGGGGTCCTGCGCACTTAGTAAGACCCCAAACTGCACCTTTAGCGTGAGCGGTATAACTGTCAATTACAGCAGGAGCTTCCAAACTTGTTCCCCACAATGCTTTGCATCCATAGCAGCAAGGCATTGTGGGGTGTGACTTTGGAAGCTCCCGCAGTGAGTGACAGCTATACCCCCTATGCTGCCTGCACACACTGAGGGGCGGTTTGAGGAGATTATTAAGCATTTGTTCCCCCCACGAGCTCAGGACCCTATACTGCCTGGGATCAGTCACACAGTGTTAGCGATAGGCTGAGTTGACGAAAAGATTTATTAGGGGTAATAAGGTAGGAAACCGCTGTATTAGGGCACAGGCAGCGTAACCCCTGCAGTGTTGGCGAGGTGGTAATGGGGACACATAACATGCATTACTGTACCTTCCTCTCGCTAGTAGGAGCCTACACAGTGGTTTGGTTATCACTCCCAAACACATGCCCTTTAACCAGATAAACAGCAGACGTGTTACATTAGCAGTGTCCCCCAAAACGTTCTCGAACCAGACATGTCCCTTTAAAAGGTGTAATCCCACATAATCAGCCAGTTGAATTTCTTAGGGGAAGTGTTTGTACTGTAAATAAAGAGTCCCCCCCCCCCCCTCTCCCTTGTCCTTATCAGAGAGCCGATAAAGATAAGGGGGAGAGAGAGAGAGAGGTGGCACTGTACAAGCACTTGCTGATCACACAGTGACATCCCACAAAAGAGATCACACCCTTCCCAAGTCTCCCTCTAACAAATACATTCAGTATACACAGACGTGTCAGATTTGGGTATGAAGTATATACCAGTTACCAGATAAGATCCCTTAGACATGTCCCTGCAATTAGGTCCTTGGAGGGACTGCACCTTAAACCCCTGAATGCAGTGACTTCCTTTGCAGGAACATCGCAGTTATCTTCATTCCCGCAAATCCAATGATTACCGGCAGTAATAGGGCATGCCAAATAAATCCTTTTAAATGTTTATCTCATAAATAAACCACTGGAATATACTGACACCACACACCACACACACCCACACACACACCACACACACACACACACACACACACACACACACACACAAAACACCACACACACACGTTTTATTATTCTATTATAAAATAAATAAATTAGTAAAGTTTTATTGATCTCTAAAGGGCCTCGCAAATTGTTGCGTTTTTCGTGATTTATGCGCAATAGGTCAACGCAGCTGGAAAACGAGTCAAATCTCATTAATGAAATTGTTGCCAGAAATGTAATGTTACAATATTCAAAAGGCCGATGCATTTTCCTGACTATTAACACTTTGCCGGATTTTGCCGAACTTTGACATTTTCT
>CM071588.1:3938682-4052027 GCA_036426205.1 Ascaphus truei | reverse complement strand
TTCAGCACAGCTGGCTCAATTAGGGCTGAGTCATACTGAGACCACTAATTGAGCCAGCGTGTGCTGAAGTAGGGATATCCTGAAAAACAACCTGGCCTGTTTGCAGTCCTCGAGGACTGGAGTTGTGCAGGCCTGCGAGTGTAACCCTTCGCAGGGATGCCCGGCTCCTATTCTGCGCTATTCTGCAGTGTTTTCTTGCTCACCGGCATCCGGGGGGGTTAATCTGGATTTTTTTTCTCATCGGGGAAGCTGTCCGCCGTAAACCCGCAGTTTATGATTTGTATTTTTTTTAACCCCTTCCGCGCCAGAGAGACCTACAACGCACAACTTGCAGGCACGGAAGGGGTTAATTTAGCATCGTCCCTTTACTTGGTTAAAGAAAAACCGTATCCCGTTCCCCGAGTTTTCTCTTTTACAAGAAGGCGCCGGCGGCGGCGGCGGGATAACAAGGGGCCCCCGCGGCGAGAAAGGACGTACCAGAGTCCAGGAGAATGTTGACCGGTGCGTCGTACGCCTGCAGGAACTGCTCCGGGGTGAGAAGTTCCTTACACTGCAGGAGGTGGCAGATGGACGCCTGAGGGACAATTAACTCCGGCACCTTCTCAAACACAGAGTCCGGGATGTTTTTGGATCCCTGCAAAATGCATTAAAAGGTGAGAGCGCGGTTCTGGGGGGAAATAAAAAGTGGGAGCGCGGTTCCTGGCGGGAAATAAAAAAGTGGGAGCGCGGTTCCTTGGGGGGAAATAAAAGGTGGGAGCGCGGTTCCTGAGGGGAAATAAAAAAGTGGGAGCGCGGTTCCTGGGGGGAAATAAAAAAGTGGGAGCGCGGTTCCTGGGGGGAAGATAAAAAACTGGTGTGAGGCTGCGGTTCCTGGGTGCTATAAAAAGTGGGAGTCCTTTCGGTTTCTTGGGTTGAAATAAAAGGTGGGAGCGCGTTTCCCTGGGGGGAAATAAAGTGGGATCGCGGTTCCTGGGGGGAAATAAAAGGTGAGAGCGCGGTTCCTGGGGGGAAATAAAAGGTGAGAGCGTGGTTCCTGGGGGGAAATAAAAGGTGGGAGCGCGGTTCCTGGGGGGAAAATAATTAGTTATGCGTCTGTTTATTATGTCACTTGCCGCTAACGACAGGCTACGATTCAAAATAACTTTCATCTGAATTCAATCATAGGAAGCGGTTAGGTTGTGTGTTTAATATGTCCACAAAATAATCCAGTTTAATCTTCCCACAGTTTCCCCTCGGTGTGCCGCCATGTCCGGCGTCTCGGAGATGTGACTGCGGCCAGTAAGTAGCGTCATCTAAATATAGCGTTTTCATTTCAGACTTGCAACTTGGGGAGAGTCAGTAGGAGGAGTTGGGGGAGTTACATGGGGCACAGATTATAATGAGCTAAACAAACAACAATTATACCCACTACAAGCGCTAATCTACAGAGTGCTATCCACTATATGGAAGGAGAAATCACCGCTGCCGGTCACGTGGGATCCGTGGACTATCGAGGTGGAGTGAGGACACAGTTACAGATTCTCTCCCATGAATAAACAAGCTAACATCTTGTAAGTGGGGTTTCTCTGTCCATCCGTTCTGGTTAGGGACAAGAGTGGCTGCATACTGCGCAATTGGTGTGTTTCTTTTCTTTCTCTCCAGAATCACTGTGGACATCGCAAAGGGACTTACCAACTTCCTGGGACTTTGTCTGTATTCCACATACCCATCCCCAGGGACCTCCATCTGAGACTGTTTTCATTTGGAATACGGTATCTTGGACATTATTTCAGCGCCGGGAACTTTTATTTTGTATTTGCACAGATTATAATGAGATGTATCACATTCTGCGTCTCTGTCCCAGCTTGCACCTTGGGGAGAGTCAGTAGGAGGAGTTGTTGGGGGGGGGGGGGGGGGGAGTTACCATTTTAAAAATTAACCCTCAGAACTGTAGAGTTTGATCAATCTCATTATAATCTTTGTGACAATTTGTGACAATTTTGTTCCAAATCTGCCTTGATACAACATCCATTAAAGTCTATAACTGTGAGCAAAAAAAAGGTTCCAAATTTGGAGGGAGCCGTGGAGACAACGGGGGCAGAGATGAGAGAGCCCTGAGCAGAGTTCTTCAGGTAATACTGTGTCAGGATTACCGTTGAATCCAACAGAAAGTTGTTACTGTTCTGACTGGGAGTTGCTGTTAACATCATGTTAAAGATCGGGTCATTGCCATGTGCATGCTGGGGGATCGTCCAGGAGGCTTGTCTTGTTAACAGGTCAGGTTATCCCAGCTTCAGCACAAGTGGCTCAGTCTTCAACTGAACAGATTGAGCCACCTGTGCTGAAGCTGGGATATCCTGAGAAACGGACCTGTTGGGGGAGGCTTGAGGACTGGCGGGGAGCCCCCTGCTCTATATGACCTCTAGAGACCATCCCTTCAACCATCCACCGATAATCCCAAATCCGCGCAGAAGTAGCTCACACCTGGAGGTGCTGGCAGAAACCGGCGCGCCTGCCCCGCCCCCTGCGCGGCTGACCTTGGGGTACTTGGTAAGGTGCTTCCCGATCTTTAGCAGCTTGCTCAGACATTCGCTGATGATGCTCTCCGTGGCCTCCTCGCTGTACTGGTCCCCCAGGTGCTGCGCGGGGACATCTAGGACTTTATAACTCCACTGGCTGAATAACCGCCGGGGAATGTTGTGCGACATCACCAGGATCTTTGGGTCCAGCACCAGAGCCCTGAGAAAACGGGGGATCACAGGCGAGAAATGGGGGTTCAGATGAGAAAATGGGGGGTTCATACAGTATGAGAAAACAGGTTCATAGGGGGTCTTCAAGCTCTCCTGGAACAAAGGGGTTCAGTGGAAAGTAGCAGTACCCCTAATTAATGTGTCTTGCATTTGTAAAACACTATATATATATATATATATATAATTTATTTTGTACAATACAAAATAATAGTTCTAATAATAATTACAATGATTGGATACTTGTAATAAGGATAGTAATAATGCTCATTTATATATATATATATATGATGGGAAGATCATGGGGAACGATGGGAAGATCATAGGGTGCGGTGGGGAAAATGGGGAACAATGGGAAGATGATGGGGAAAATGGGTGATGATGGGAAGATCATTGGGGACGATGGGGAGATCATGGGGGAAAATGGAAAATCATGGGGCACGATGGGGAAAATTGGGAACGATGGGAAGATCATGGGGGACGATGATAATATGCATTATTATATTATTATTTTGGTTTATAGTTGGGTGGCTAATTAGGCAGTATTATTAAACTCCATCCAAACCACACAGGGGCACCTTAATAAGGTATAGGAACATTACATTTTGGGGCTTGCGGTTTTAGGTGCAGAAATGTACTATTTGCCATTAAAATTACCTTAAAGGAACAGTTCTCCCTGTTTGTAACACCCCGTTTCTTTTTTTTTTTTTGTACATGGGTGAGAAGCAGGGGAGCCCCTGGGGCTAAAACGCATTATTTTCAGCTCCGGGCGCCCCCTGGTTCCCAAGATAATTCCCGCTGAACATAGCGCCGCTCCGTTCCTTAAAGGGCAAGAGAAAGGCTCCCAACAGGAAGCTGCGACGTCACACATCACCACCACGGAGTAACCGGCGCTACCTTTCCCGGCAAGTATCTCAGGAAGAAGGGGGTACCCAGTGCTGAAATGAACACGGTTCAGTTTGGGGACCCCCTGCTTTCCATTCTGGTATATAAAAGGGGGGAGGTCTTGTGGGGCGGGGGGCATGTGAATCCAGCCCCCCTCAACCGCATCAATACTCAGACTTTGCACCACCGGTGAATAACACCAGATCTACTTAACCCATTCACGGCCGGGGGTCGCGCTCACCTGTCACCGCTCGCCTTCATACTTCTCAGCTCCCGCAGCACACGATAAAGGACGTCACTGCTGGACTGCGACACGAGGACAAGACAATGCGTCAAAACAGAACCCCCCTCCGCAACCAGCCGCACACACTCCTGGGGTAAAGGGGTAATCCCAGAAATACCCCACACGTGTGTTTGTTAATAAATCCGTTCTGTATTATTCGATAATACTTACTGCATCTTTTAACTTATTATTATTATTATTAATCTCGTAATGCCATTTTTAATGAGTGTTATTATACCGAGCATCCTTTGATTTCTATAGCAGGTTTAGCCACCTCCCCAGCAGTGCAAGATCTTTGTAACACTTTCCTGTTTGTGATAATTTGTTGCCACTGTTCGCAGCAGGTTGAGCTGCAAACTGTAACAATAGTCAATGTTACCTTAGTAATATAAGAATACATTGTAGCTGCAGATAGTTACAGTATCTGAAAGATTGATTGATTGAAACTGAAAGGCGGCCATTTAGTGAACCCTGGGCAGCTTCTGTAATTAGTTTTCAGTAAAGGTAATCAAACTCGTCGGCTCAGCCACTGATTGAGCCACCTGTGCTGAATCAGGGATATCCTTAAAACCTGACCTGTTGGTGGCCCGAGATGACTGGAGTTGGCCTCCCCTGCTTTATCCCATACGTGGGGACAGAGAATTATTACACGCTAAGCAATGCGTGGCAGGTCCCTTCTGGCAGCATAGGGGTTAAAGATGTTGACGTCTTCCCTACCTCTAGGACATGAATGGTGTATGACGGGTAGAGCAGCAGGGTCCCCGTGACGCCCTCTCCGTGGCAGTCGTCCTGGAAATGGTGGAACTGGCACTCCCAGTATTCTGCGCGAGAACGCAAAACTGAGATTTCCCCGCTTTCACGCCGTTACTTTGTCACTTGAAGGGTTAACCCCTGACCCCCACCCCCAAAAAAAAGAAATGCTTTGCCCACTGGTGACACGGACTCCAAATTAATGTGACGCAAAGATACTCAGCCCCCACATTTTTTTTTACAGGGTGGGATTTAGGGGTCCCCTAATTCAAGCGCCACTATTTTCAGCTAGCGGTACCCCTAACCCTGTCACTGCCATTAGTACACTTTGACCCTAGGAGGCACCGTCCCCTTAACCCTGTCACTGCCATTAGTACACTTTGCCCCTAGGACGGACTAACCCCTTAACCCTGTCACTGCCATTAGTACACTTTGCTCCTAGGAAGGACATACCCATTAACCATGTCACTGCCATTAGTACACTTTGCCCCTAGGAGGCACCGTCCCCTTAACCATGTCACTGCTATTAGTACACTTTGCCCCTAGGAGAGACTGACCCCTTAACCCTGTCACTGCCATTAGTACACTTTGTCCCTAGGAGAGACTGACCCCTTAACCCTGTCACTGCCATTAGTACACTTTGCCCCTAGGAAGGACAGATCCATTAACCATGTCACTGCCATTAGTACACTTTGCCCCTAGGAGAGACTGACCCCTTAACCATGTCACTGCCATTAGTACACTTTGCCCCTAGGAAGGACAGATCCATTAACCCTGTCACTGCCATTAGTACACTTTGCCCCTAGGAAGGACAGATCCATTAACCATGTCACTGCCATTAGTACACTTTGCTCCTAGGAGGGACTGACCCCTTAACCCTGTCACTGCCATTAGTACACTTTGCCCCTAGGAGGGACTGTCCCCTTAACCCTGTCACTGCCATTAGTACACTTTGCCCCTAGGAGAGACTGACCCCTTAACCATGTCACTGCCATCAGTACACTGTGCCCCTAGGAGGGACTGTCCCCTTAACCCTGTCACTGCCATTAGTACACTGTGCCCCTAGGAGGGACTGACCCCTTAACCCTGTCACTGCCATTAGTACACTTTGCCCCTGGGAGGGGCTGACCCCTTAACCTAAAATGATTGCATGCTGCATTACAAGTAAAACGTCGGCCGCAGATTAGCCACTGGCTGCAGGGTAACGTACCTCCGAGGTGCCTCTTATCTGCCAGTTCTGTCGAGATTTTGGACACAAAAACCAGCCGATGAAGAAGCGATTTCTAAGCAGAAAGAATATATTTGATTTATTCCTTCCTTAATGTACAGTTAACCCCCAGGCAGCAGATGTTTCTCCCTGCCCCTCTAAAATGAACATGCTGCGTTATAAAGCGATGCAGAGTATACGTGCACTTTACCAACATTTCTTCCGATTACAAACGCCCCCCACCCCCCAAATTAGCTATAATTTAGTCGCACTAATGTTGAAGCATCGTAGTTCCCCAAAGATTACAAGGGATGTATTAAAAATCCTAAATGTTTTGGGGGGGGTTTTAAACTTCTGTTGTACCTCTGCAATCTAAGGGGTTAACCGTTTAAGTGCCCTGGTACATAGGGGGTTAACATACACCCGTTAGTTTGAAATCGCACTTACCGGATCGTCTTTACCGTTCAGAACCATTCTTTTGTGGATTAGCTGGTGGAAGAAACTCTTTCCCACTTTTTCTGCTGCCGGTTCCGGTTTTTTCGTCCCCGCTCGCGCTTTCCCATAATCCTCCATTCCGGAGCGATGCTCCGACTCTCGTTCAAAAATGCGGGGGGAAAAATTAAATAAAAGAGATACAAACGTCAGAAAAGCAAAATAATCTCCACCGTTCTCAGCGTTCAACGTAACAATCCAATCATTTGTTTTTTTTTAAATTAGGCAGCAGAAAAAAACCTTTTATTTCTATGATTCCGGTTATTTTTTTCTCAGTAGCCGGATCAAAAACGTACAAATTCAATTAGTTTTACCGCAAGAAAAAAGACTCTGCCGCCTCGGAAAGTTTGTTTGAAATGACAACGTTTTGTGCTGATAAAATTAAATATCACCTTTGAAAAGAGCAAGAAGAATAAAAAAATAAAAAAATTAGGTTTACGGTTCAAAAATCCCGTACAAATGTGCTGTGTTTACCGCGCTGTAAGTTTGCACACGCCGGCGGTAACTTAGTAACCGGGTGTCCAGCCCCTGGGAGACGCTGCGGAATGCCTGTGTACGGGCGTGCTGGCTTTCTGCGGTATCTGCTGTGTTACACACCTGTTGCCCGAGCAACATGCTAAGTCCCCGGTAATTAGCTGCTTATTCACAGTCATTTTAATGGCACTTCCCCCGACTTTCACCCCCTCTCTTACTCTCCCCAACTCTCTAACTTTCACTCCTCTTTTCTCACTCTCTCTCCCCCTTCTTTCCCACTCTCTCTCCCACTTCCTCTCGTTCTCCCCCTCTTCTCACTCTATACCCCTACTCTTTCTCCCCCTCCTTTCTCACTGTCCCCCCCTCCTTTCTCACTGTCCCACCCCCCCTTCCCCCCCCCCCCCCCCCTCTCTCTCTCCCCTCCCTTCCCTCTCCCCTCCCCCTCCTTTCACTCTCCCCTCCCCCTCCTTTCACTCTCCCCTCCCCCTCCTTTCTCACTCAATCCCCCTTTTTACTCACTCCTCCCCTCTTACCTTGTTACAGTATGTGGGATGATGGCGTGGCCTCAGGTCCCGGGTGGGTGGGAAGCTGGAGCCACGCGGGCGGATACACAAATTGGTGCCGATTTCTGAGCGGGTCAAACTTCTGGCGCCCGCCGTGCAGGGTTTTTCAGTAGTGAAGTTACGCCCCTGCCTTAACCCTGTCACTGCCATTAGCACACTTTGCCCCTAGGAGGGGCTGATCCCTTAACCATGTCACTGCCATTAGTACACTTTGCCCCTAGGAGAGACTGGCCCCTTAACCATGTCACTGCCATTAGTACACTTTGCTCCTAGGAGAGACTGACCCCTTTGTCCTCTGATTGTCGAGATGATGAAACATACTCCCGGTAGAAGCTCTGTCTGCTGATGGGCCAGCGCTGCTCAGCACGGATACTCAGGTCATGGACTAACCTCCTCCTGTTATACTCCCAAAACAAGCTCAACACGACAGCGGACATCATCAGTCACTGTGTACACACATATCATCACACACACACCACACCGCGACAATCTGTCATTTATACACATATTTGGGGGTGTTTTTTTCCCATGTATTTTGGGGGGCTTGATGCATTTGGAGGAGGTGGGTTTTTTTATTTAGGGGTGTTTATTTTGAAAAATGTATTTGGGGTTTTAGCTGACTTCCACCGCTCTCTTCTGGCCTTAGGGTCCCACTTCCACGGTCTCGTCTTCACGGTGGGGGGGTTCCTCCCGGCTCTCGGCTGCAGCTTGGCGCCTGTGAACGGAAGAGAATTCTTCGGAGCTGGACTAAATATCATCCATTATTATTATGTTTTGCAATACCCAGTGACCCACAGTGGTGGCAGCCACTGCCCAGATAGGAGGAGCGCGTGGACAGCCCGGGGAATTAAACCCTTTACTGCCAGAGTGCTTTCGCAGCGAGATGCTGATGTTAAAAGTGCAGACCAAGCAAATATCTACATGTGTTTTTTTTTGTTGTTTTTATCATATACATCAGTTCTGTACGATGAGAGAACATTTTGTAGCATTTTTTTTATTTTTTAAACTCTGATGAACATTTTATTATTACTTATGTAACAGAGCATTGTTTTGTTTGCTATACGCAACCATTGTACCAAAGTCACTCCCCTTTCCCTCTTCTGAACTGGCTCTGGCACACCCTTTTTGAGCCCTGCCTTCTCTCTAGCACATGCCACCCCATTATAATTAGTGACTGCCTCTGGTTCACATACCTTCCACCCACAGAAAACTTTGCATCTTTGGTCGCTTTCTGCTGACAACTGACGCCCATTCTTGAACCCCCCGAGCCGAAATCTGTCTGATTCGATCAGGCAAACTTCGATGCTATTACTTATCTTGTGTGGGTCTTGTGTGATCGCCATCTTTCAGGGGGATTTTTTTTTCTTGTTATTAGTTTATAAAAACGACAGATTTACAGATGCCGCAAAACCCCCTCCCACCCGGGCAGTGCTGTTGCTGAGTATTGCTGATTGACAGCTATTCCATCCCAGGTGTACTGCACGTCTCAAATAACATAATCCAAGATTACTCCTCTGGCGGATAAATAAAAACATGTGATGTGAACGGCGAAGAGGTTCATGCAGTGGGACGGGGCCCTCTGCAGGCCACCTCTGTATACTGAGTTGAGTTACACACGTGGTTTTATTATTTCGGCCCCTCGCGAAGGTGCGCAAAGCTTTACACCCCCAAGGTCTATTTTCTTCGTCGTACCGCCAGCCTCACACGCCATTGCAGGGACGAAAGGGGCTTAAAGTGGGACTTCACCGATATCCACGGCGTTGGGTGGTGAAGGGGGGGCTCGCTTACGTCAGTTAGGGAGAGGATAGCTTCCAAATGGTGACTGGGGTCCCAGCTCCCGCACCAGTAGGAAGGGGACAACCGGCACGTTCTGCAGTAGGGCGGAGATGGGAGGGAAGGATTACAACCAATTCCCTAGTTGGGTGACTTGCGGACCCTATCTTGGGCCCATCTCGTCCGGCGTTCACTCAGGCCACGTACAAACCATTTCTCCCTTGGAACGGTTCCCATTATCGGGTAGACCCGTTCCTCGTTCAGAAAACACCGGCAGTGACTATCGGTGCTACTTCAGCGATGGTGTCCGATAGGTGCAAACATTACCGCAGTCCTGTGGGGAAGGGGCACCTCCGCCTCTCTCGATCACCGCTTTCGCTCCATACGTCTCCGCTTACTACTTTCTGTATCATACACGTTACTCCATCGATCTCCCGATCTCTCTGATCACACAGTTCTCACATACGCTCTCCTTTTTAGGCTCTTCTCTCTGATCATAAGTTTGGAGAGACTGACCCCTTAACCCTGTCACTGCCATTAGTACACTTTGCCCCTAGGAGGGACTGACCCCTTAACCCTGTCACTGCCATTAGTACACTTTGCTCCTAGGAGAGACTGGCCCCTTAACCCTGTCACTGCCATTAGTACACTTTGCTCCTAGGAGAGACTGGCCCCTTAACATGTCACTGCCATTAGTACACTTTGCCCCTAGGAGGGACTGACCCCTTAACCATGTCACTGCCATTAGTACACTTTGCCCCTAGGAGGGGCTGATCCCTTAACCCTGTCACTGCCATTAGTACACTTTGCCCCTAGGAGAGACTGGCCCCTTAACCCTGTCACTGCCATTAGTACACTTTGCCCCTAGGAGAGACTGACCCCTTAACCCTGTCACTGCCATTAATACACTTTGCTCCTAGGAGAGACTGGCCCCTTAACCATGTCACTGCCATTAGTACACTTTGCTCCTAGGAGAGACTGGCCCCTTAACCATGTCACTGCCATTAGTACACTTTGCTCCTAGGAGGGGCTGACCCCTTAACCCTGTCACTGCCATTAGTACACTTTGCCCCTAGGAGAGACTGGCCCCTTAACCCTGTCACTGGCCCCTTAATAGAAACTGTTTTTGTTCATTTTAACAAATCTTTAATGCAGTTATTTCTCCCTTCAATCATTCTACAGATTATGTAAATTGGTATAAAAAAAAGCACTTTAATTAGCTTTAGAAGAGAGATTTTACAACTAAGCTCCTGCTAATCTTTGAAAGAAAACACTTAAATCGGGTATTTTTTTCATAGACACTTTTAATTATTTTAATTAAGAAACGGATAAAGTGGGAAATGCACATACAAAAAATTCAATATAACAACTCTTTATTGCATAGAACTTCTTATTAAAAACACATCTGGTTTTTATTTTTGACTTTACCAAAATAGTTCCCTTTTCAAGGCATTTTTAAAAATAAAGTATTCTTATATAAAACAATCATTTTTTTTTTTTTTTTTTTACATATTTAATAAATACTTGTATTCTTCATGTGCCCACCTGGATATTTGCACTTTGTTTCAGGATGTGACAATGAACACACAGCATCCATATAGCAATACCGAGTATGTTTTCATAAAATGCTTCTGTTTAAAAAGGCACAGAAACCGGTTTTCAGAAAATAATAGTCCTCTCCCAGAAGCCTTCACTTCCCAAAGGTTAACCCTTTTGGTGTTGGATGGGCTTGCTATGTTACGACAGGGGTTACCGTTTCCTGTACATCGCAAGCACGTCGCGGCCCAGTATTCTTACAAAACACGGAAAAGCAGGCAAGCGTAAGTTTGATTTTGCCGTTCTGGAAGGAGCAGAGAAGCCGGGGGTTTTACAGACTGAATGTGCATTAGGAAAAAGCCTTTTCGGTGTATTTCTGCGCAGTAAGTGGCCCTGCGGTGTGTCTGCGTTATGAAGAAGCCTCAGGATACACACAGGGAATGCCAAGAACTTCACAATGAGATTCCAGATCTCTTTATCAGTGTGTGTGTGTGTGTGTGTGTGTGTGTGTGTGTATACACACATACATACATACATACACAGTTATAAAAATGTGCTATGTACCCCAGTGGAGGAAAATCCTCGTTTTGCGAATGTTTCCGTCCAGTTTATGCTCTGTTTTCAGACCGAGAGCAAATTGGGTTTGAATATTAATAGTTTTCCAAGTACAGGCGGTCATCCAGCAGAATCCGTTCCGCCAAACCGCGGCAGATAGCCATCCGTCGGATAGCAAATCCAATGTAAATCCGCGGCTGCGTGCGTCGGATAATCCGTTGCGCCGTCCGATAATGCGTTGCGCAGAATTTATTGTGACGCGGCGGATAATGCGTTCAGTCATCAAATAATGCGTTTCGCGGAATGTATTGTGATGCGTCGGATAATCCGTTGCGACGTCCGATAATGCATTCCGCGGAATGTATTGTGATACGTCGGATAATGCGTTCCGACGTCCGATAATGCGTTTCGCGTAATGTATTGTGACACGTCGGATAATGCGTTCCGACGTCCGATAATGCGTTCCGCGGAAATACATTGTGACGTGCCGGGTAATGCGTTCCGACATCAGATAATGCGTTCCGCGGAATGTATTGTGACACGTCGGATAATCCGTTGCGACGTCCGATAATGCGTTCCGACATCAGATAATGCATTCCGCGGAATGTGTTGTGACACGTCGGATAATGCGTTCCGACGTCCGATAATGCGTTCCGCGGAATGTATTGCGACGGGCCGGATAATCCGTTGCGACATCGGATAACGCGTTTCGCGGAAATACATTGTGACGCGTCGGATAATCCGTTCGTCGGAAAATGAAACAGCGGATACCGAGGACCACCTGTACTTATTATTTGATTTGGGCCGGGCGAGATAAAAGCGACCCCATAACCCGAGCGTAACACATGGATACTCGCCACTTCTGCTATGCGACAATGTTACTTTCCAGTGTGGACTTGTATATTAAATATGAAACAATTGCTAAACATTAAACTCTTGATATTGTGTTGTACGTTAAGACAGAATTAACAGGGTTGCAACTAACGAGTTTCAGTTCAGTCCCTCCAGGGAAAACAAAATGGAATTTTAAAAGCTTCCTGTTTGGTGGCCATTTTTAAATCCCTGCCAAGCAACCAGGAAGTAATACCGTTAACTAGGGGTCCCCAGAGCTGAAAATAATGCGGTTCGACTAAGGGGGTGTAAGAAAGATGAGGATTTCTTTAACTTTTGCTCCTTCATCCGTCCCCAGCTTACTGCTCTCCGTATCACATCCTATAAAACTGATTTGGGTTCAAGACTGGAATGAAATCAGGGAAAAGCTTTTTCTCTTCTCGGGTAAACACAGAGCTCATTTTTAGGAGGTTCCTCGTTAAACTGCGATAGTGCTGATCGGGAAATACTGCATGGAAACTCCCATTCAAGTCAGCAAAAGTTTCTCCGCGGTAGTGCCCGATCGGAACTAGTTCAGTTTAGCGGATAACTGATTGAGCCACCTATGCTGAAGCAGGGATATCCTTCAAACCTGACCTGTTGGGGGGGGCGGGGTGATCTTGAACTGGACTTGAGAAGCCCTTGTCTTGGCTGATGGCAGAAGAGTCGCGGGTCAAACTCGTCTTAGTACCAATACGTGCTCGGACTTCTGTCTGGGGCTGGTTATATGGGTTATGTGATCTTTTGCCGTGGCTTTTATTGGTGGTCTAAACTTGGTGTCACCAAGGCACCCACGTCATATGGGTGAAAGTACTGGGTGGGTGTTACCAACATGGAAATACAGTCATTCAGAGGTGCGTTGCTAGTGCGGACAGCATGATAACTAGATCCCCAGCAATCCCCCCCCCCCCATAGATCTCTCTTTAATATGCTGTGACGTTGCCTTTCCATTGGTCAGGAAGATCTCAGCTCCAAGATCTTCCGAAGCAAGGAGAAGCCGACTTTACAGGACGGTGAAGCAAGGCCTCTGTGTACAGTGCTCCGGTACTAAAACAGCTTCTCCAGCACGGGTCTCCACCAGGTTCTGAAACCCCATCTCAAAAGCTGGATTCAGGCACCGACTTTTTCCTTCCCAGAGAGGACGTGTGGTATCTCATTCTTTGCAGCGTGCTGGAGGACGACTTCTCCGTGGACACCAGCCGGGGTGGCTGGTGAGAGGCACTTCCATTCTTGTGAAGGGAGGCGGATCGGTTCAGAGTCCAGTCCACCTTGTTCTGGATATTGGTTGAGCTGTGAGTTCGTTTGATATCCGCTGGGGACATGCCATTGGCGAGGTTCTCCTTGTGCCGACTTGGCATTGTGCCACAAGTCCTCCCTTCTCCCAAAACCCCATTGGATAAGGAAGTCCTGGATGCTCCGTTGGGCAGCTCTGATACATTGGGGCTCTCATGTACACTCTTCTTCTTGGGCTCCTTCGTGACGCTGGACCGCAACTTTGTAAGCCTCCCTTCCTGCTGTCCTTCTGCTTTCGAAGCACGTGGCCTGGTGTTATCTCCATTCTTGGTAAGGTTTCTTTGGTTGCTATCTACCTTTTTCCCTGATGATGCTTTGCCTTTTAAAAAGTTGCCGGCAGTGGATAAGCTTATTCCTGATGGGTCATCACTTGTCCTTGTGTCAGTGTGTTTCTGCTGAGCTGGTCCTTCTGCCTTCCCCGTTTGCCGGAGGTTCACCTTGTCCTTCGGCTTACCTCTCAGGGTGTCCATCTTTGAAGACGACGCCATCTGCTTATTCTGACTTACTGCAGTGCTGGTTGCTGCCATCCCATGGGGATTAACGTTGCTCCGTGCCGCACCATTGGCGTCTTGAACCTTTGCGGGGTTTGACTTTGGATGTCCTTTTTCGGTATTGGCAGCACCAGTCATCAGGGGGACAATGGACTCGTTGGTATATTTGGGTCTGCGTCCAGATTCCAAATACTCCACCAGTTCGCCGGTCACATGCTGTGGCCTGTCCCTCGAACCAAATGACCACCGTAAAGGCATCGCTTTACTGATGCCAAGCTTGAGTTTGGAAATAGAAGACACCTTCATACTGGCACTGCGTCCCTTCATTCCACGGTCAAACGGCCTTGATTCGATGCCTCCTGCAGAAAGTAGGAGGGAAATACAAGTAATTTAAACCTTGGGCATCAAAGGGGTATTTAATAATCCGATTGTAACAAACCACAGTTCCCCAAAATTCAGTTATCGTGTCTCTTCTATAATGAACATGGAAATGAACCCCCCAAGAGCGTACACTCGAAATAAAAATGTAGTTTTGAATAGAAAGGTGTTCCTGCTAGAAGAGGAAAGATGTGGATTGTCTGGTAATGTGTTATACAGATATTATAAAGCCTTATATCGAAGCCGCTTCTTCTATAGATGGTATACAACATGGGAAGACACAAACCTTTGTCTACGTGCGACGCCTTGTCGATGAACACGGGGGAGTCTGGGGCTTGGGGCAGAGGGGCGCCGGTGTTAATACAAGGCGAGACCAGGCTCTCTCTGTTACTGCCGCTCAGTCTCAGGACCCAGTGATTGGACATGGATGAGCTGGTGGAACCTGCAAGGTAAAGGAAGTATTTGCCGATGTCGTCTACGTACGGTGCCTTCGTCCGCAATGTAGTCAACACCTATGCATGAGTGAAGACCCAATTGGCCCTCCTTGTCTGCCCATAATGCTCACAGGTCTCTTCTTCGAGTGTGTGAGAGGGTCTTACTGTGTATATATACACACGTACTCCACCCTGATGAGGGTCCCTTAGAGCATGGGGGATCAACTCAAGTTCTCAAGACCCCTCAACAGGTCAGGTTTTAAGGATATTCCAGCTTCAGCATAGGTGGCTCAATCAGTGGCTCAGTCTTTGACTGAGCCACCTGTGCTGAAGCAATGAGCCAGATTGAGCCACATGTGCTGAAGCAGGGATATTCTAAAAACCTGACCTGTTGGGTGGGGGTTTTGAGGGCTGGAGTTGAGCCCCTCTGCCTTAGAGGACCGAAATGTTGGTTATGATTAGGAAGGAACACGATATACTTACTATGATCACCGGAGGTTTGGGTATTTATTTCTTATCATACGTGCACTCGCCATGTTTGATATATTTTCTATATAATATAGATATATAAACATTGCACCTCGGGTCCCACAGGGCGATATACCTCTAGAATTTAAGTGTATGTGTGGAAACCTCACAGGTCTCTTCTTCAAGTGTATGTGAGATGGAGGTGTATCTGTAAATATATATATATGTATGTGTATATATTATATATATGTATGTATGTGTTGCAGGTCCCCATGGATCCGCAGAGAGGCAAATTGATATAATTCAAGTGCACTTATGGAAACCTCGTGGGTCTCTTCTTTGCGTCATATGGCGATAATAACATGGAATGTCTCTCTGGGCGCCGTGCCTGTGCCTCTGCACCATGCGATGGGCGTTACCTCTCACGGAGCTGCTAGCCGACCAGGCTGGGATTGTGTTCCTTTTCTGGTAGAACAGGATGTAAGCGCCACGCGTGGACACCTCTTCCTGTGGGACGGGTTCCACGCTGCTGTCATCGTAGCCGTACCAGCGAGAGTCCAGCGAGTTCCTGCAGTACGCTGGCAACATAACAATAAGCGCTTATATACCGGAGCTTATCCTCTCTCGCCTCTTTTGCTGGTTTACATATACATATATACATTTATTTATAAAATATTTCACCAGGAAGTAATACAGTGAGAGTTACCTCTCGTTTTCATGTATGTCCTGGGCACAGAGTTAAGACAAATAATACATGGTTACAAATAGAGTTACATAAATGAACAGGGTATACATTATATACAAGATATTGCATGCACAGTTAAAGAAAATATATATTATGGGCGAATGAAACAGTTACAGACCAGATTAAAATGTGAGACAGCCTTAGATTTGAAAGACCTTAAGCTGGTGGTGGATGTGAGAGTCTCTGGTAGGTTGTTCCAGTTTTGGGGTGCACAGTAAGAGAAGGAGGAGCGGCCGGATACTTTGTTGAGCCTTGGGACCATGAACAGTCTTTTGGAGTCAGATCTCAGGTGATAAGTGCTGCGTGTGGTAGGGGTGAGGAGCTTGTTCAGGTAGCTGGGTAGCTTGCCCAGAAAGTATTTGAAGGCAAGACAGGAAAGGTGAACTTTGCTCATAGACTCTAGTGATGACCAATCTAGTTCTTTGAGCATTTCGCAGTGATGTGTGTTGTAGTTGCATTGGAGAACAAAACGACAAATTGAATTGTAGAGGGTGTCAAGTTTGCTAAGGTGGGTTTGAGGAGCCGAGCCATATACTATGTCTCCATAGTCAATAATTGGCATTAGCATCTGCTGTGCGATACGCTTTCTGACCAGGAGACTTAGGGAGGATTTGTTCCTGTAAAGTACCCCTAGTTTGGCATAGGTCTTGGTTGTCAGGGTATCAATGTGCATCCCAAATGTTAAGTGGGAGTCAAACCATAAGCCCAGGTATTTAAAACTAGTGACAGGGGTTAGGGTGGTGTTAGCGTTGGTTCTGATCTGGAGCTCAGTCGCTGGAAGCTTTAAAAATTTAGTCTTGGTCCCAAATACCATTGTTACAGTCTTGTCAGTGTTTAAAAACAGTTTGTTTTGGGAAATCCAGTTTTCGAGTCTCAAAAAGTCAGACTGAAGTATGTGTTGAAGGTCGGAGAGGCTATGGCTGTGTGCATATAGGATTGTGTCGTCTGCATACATGTGTATTGTGGCTTCCTTACAAGCTGTGGGAAGATCATTAATGAACACCGACAAGAGTACATACATACACACATACACACACACACGTAATATGAGTGTATAAGGCCTCTCACCGGTATAATGACCGCCCTGCAAGCTCCCGTGGTGATTACACACACCGTAGAGGTCGTACAGAACATCCAGCTGCCCGTCCTCCGGCTGGCCCTGAGGGCGCTCACCGGATGCCCACGGTCCCAGCATGCTCTTGGCCCCCTGGCCTCTCTTGACCAGGTGTGGCGCCATGTCCATCCCGCTCAGGGGGAAACTGACCAGCGTGGACAGCTTGTTCCTCCTCCCCCCGACCTGCCGGAACCGCTTCAGGTGAATGATGAGGACGTCCGGCAGGGTCCAGAGGCTGAGCTTGACCGTCCCTTGCTGCAGCACCTTACAGTGCGGACACCTCCACGCATCATCAGGCGCCAACTGGGAGCAAGGGACACAAGGCAGCACTCAGATGTTATTCATCTTACTCCGATAGTGCCGATCCGCGCACTACCCCACTTGGACTATCGCAGTTTAATGGGGGGGATGAAAGACAGTGGTCGGCGTGTGCCACTGTTAGGATATATTATTTCCACGTCCACAGTACCACTACGGCGCATATGGCCGCCATTGGGACTCCACCCCCAATCACCGCCCGTTTGGAATCGCTCCAACGTACCACCGGCGTTAGCTGCTCCCTGCCCAAAGCAAGATGTGTTAAACAGCCAACGGCACGGGTGGTTGGGTGTTAAGACTCCTCAGCCTAAAAGCCACGAAACGCGCTCGGCGCTGTGAATCTGATAAGGGGACGAGCTGGTGCATGACAAAGTGCTTTCACTTCAATGCAGGGAGTGACCCGGACCGGTGGAAAATGTCACGCTGAGCTTGGGCGCCTTCTCTGCTGCCGGCAACACTGACCTTCCGCAGGATGGTCTTTCAGATCTTAATACCATCTCCCTACCCAGGGCTACTACCTCTATACTCGTAAAACACGGAGGAAATGTCTCTTTTATGCCGAGCTTCAGACTAAAATATCGCCGTCTCCATACACAGCTCGTCTGCAAAGTACTCGCCCTCTCTACCATCTGTAACGCTTGCTTTAAAACAATGTGGGACCCACGTGTTGTCTGCTACCACGCGTGGATTTATTCACGTGAGATATCAGCCTTATGAGAGTATTTTACCTACACTCCCTCCCCAGCGCGTTTCGGGGCCCAACTGACCCTCCGGCAGCCGGTCCCGAAATGCGTTGGGGATGCTTGGTGCACACGGCATGTGAGTGGATATTATGTTTTTGTACCTCTTGTAGTTTGATATACAGGAACTGCAGCAGCAGCACACTGATATCATTGGCACTGTGGCGAGTGTACACTAGCCTCGGCCATTTTTACCGCTTCCCATTTTAATCCCTTCAGTCCCAGAGAACTCTATACATTTTGAATTTCACCCCCCGCTGTCCGATACCTGCTCCCGCGCTTCCTCGCTGTCCAATACCTGCTCCTCCTTGGTGTAGAGATGAAAGCACTCATCCAGTGTGCAACTCTGCTGCTGATGTGCCAGCTGCTGGCTCCGCACGGACTCAGCGTCCTGGACAACCTCCTCCTGTATACTCCCAAACAAGCTAACACACAGCGACACATCAGTCATCTGTACACACATATACACACACACACACACAGCGACACATCTGTCATTTATACACATATTTGGGGGTGTTTTTTTCCCCATGTATTTTGGGGGGATTTGTATGCATTTGGGAGGAGGGGGTTGTATGTATTTAGGGGTGGTTTATTTTAAAAATGTATTTGGGGTTTAGCTGCTGACTCACCGCTCTTTGGCCTTAGGGTCCCACTCCACGGTCAGCTTCACGTGGGGGGGTCCTCCGGCCTCGCTGAGCTGAAGCGCTCTGTGAAGAGAGAGAAATTCCTATTAGGTGGACAAAATCATCATTATTATTATGGTTGCAATACCCAGTGTACCCACAGGGTGGCAGCCACTGCCCAGAATAGGAGGAGCGCGTAGGACAGGCGGCGAATAACCCTTTCTCTGCCAGAGTGCTTTGCAGCGAGATGCTGATGTTAAAGCTGCAGACCAAGCAATATCCTACATGTGTTTTTTTTTTGTTTTTTTAATAATAAATCAGTTCTGTACTATGAGAAAATATTTGTAGCATTTTTTTATTTTTTAAACTCTGAATGACATTTTTTATGTATTATTATGTAACAAGCATGTTTTGTTTCTATAGCAACCATTTACAAAGTCACATCCCCTTCCTCTTCTGAAACAGGCTCTGGCACACCCCTTTTTGAGCCCTGCCCTCTCTCTAGCAATGCACCAATTATATCTAGTGACTGCCTGGTCACATGATCTTCCCCCACAGAACTTTGCATCTTTGGTCCTTTTCTGCTGCACTGACAGCCATTTAGTGAACCCCCGAGCCGAATCTTTACTGATCGATCGGCAACTTAGCTAATTACTTATCATTGTGTGGCTTGTATTGATGCGCATATTAAAGGGGGATTTTTTTCTTTGTTTTTTTTATAAAAACGACAGATTTAAAGATCGCAAAACTCCCAAATAACCAGGGGAAGTTGACATGTCTGATCTCTGCTGATTGACAGTATTCCACCCCGGAGGTGGCTGCACGTCTCAAATAAATAATACAAAGATTACTCTATGGCGGATAAATAAAAAATGTGATGGAACGCAGAGGTCATCAGTGGGACGGGCCCTTCAGGCCACCTCTGTATAATGATACTGAGTATCACTGTGATTTTATTTATTTCGGGCCCCCTCCTGAAGTGCGCAAAGCTTTACAAACCTCACAGGTCTCTTCTTCGCTCGTACCGCCGCCAACGCATTGCAGGGAAAAGGGGTTAAACTGGACTCACCGATCAACGGCGGGGTGGTGAAGGGGCCGCACGTCTTTAGGGGAGAGGTAGCTTCCGGTGACGGGACCTCCCGCCACCCGGATATGGAAGGGGACACCGCCGTTCTGCAGAGGGGGAGATGGGAGGGAAGGAGTTACAACAAATTCCTGTGGCGTGACTTGACGCCCCTATCTTGCCCATGATCGGCCGGCGTGTCACCGGCAGTAGCAGAAACATTTCATCGCCTTGGACACGTTCCCATTATCGGTCAGACCCGTTCCTGTTTCAGAAACACCAGCAGTGACTATCGGTGATTACAAGCGCTGGGTGTCCGATAGGTGCAAAGATTCACCGCGTCTGCTGGGAAAGGGGAACTCCGACTCTCTCTGATCACACGTTCTCCATACGTCTCCGTCTCTCTGATCATACACGTTCTCCATACGTCTCCCTGTCTCTCTGATCACACACGTTGTAGGGTGTGTGTAAGTGGGGTCCCATTGTAGTGTAGGGTGTGTGTAAGTGGGTTCCTATTGGAGTGCAGGGTGTGTGTAAGTGGGGTCCCATTATAGTGTAGTGTGTGTGTGTAAGTGGGGTCCCATAGGAGTGCAGGGTGTGTGTAAGTGGGGTCCTATTGGAGTGTAGGGTGTGTGTAAGTGGGGTCCCACTGTAGTGTATTGTATGTAAGAGGGAGATCCCATCTCTTAGTGCTTGAAAGGACTTACACAATGAAATGGCTGATGGTCGTGTTGTTAACATACTTATACTAACTCCACCCCTGGTCCATTCAAATGCAAACAATGTCATACCCTCTATAACTCTATAATGCTACTAAAGGTCGGTATTTACCAGGGCGGCTGTTAGGGAGACCAATAATAATCCCATTATTATCCGGAGCACGTATTAACCCCCTGTTCCTGTTCCGTGCATTACATAGAAACGGAGAAGTGGACCTTCTGCCCATGAAGAATTATACGGCCATAGCTCAGCTGTACGGCTCAGCTAATCTGACAGCTTCATCACTGCTTCCCAGGAAGGCTGCAGCCTTTCCCAGCTCCGGGAGGGGGGAGATGTACGCTGAAGCACCCAGATAATAAACCCAATCGAGGCAGCCGGCTGTAGGCGGACAGCTTCCTCCTGGGGTTTGAGAAGCATGTCCTACCGACTTTTCTTTGGGATCCCGTCTACAAGAAATGATTTGCCACCATAGACTTTAATGGGGTTGTTATTCTCTTTGAAGTATATGGCGCCAACAGATTCCACAGAGCTGCACAACGTGTGGGGGAAGGGGCAAGGACAAGACATAACATACGTACACATACGTCCTTCCTCTGTGGAAGCAGACTGTAACTGTACGAGTTCTGTAAGAGGCACACCTGCGGAGTGGAGTCCCACTTTGTGAAGGTACTATACCTGTACTGCGCCTGGAAGTGCTCCTGCACAAAGCTCTGCCCGCCCATTGGCGGTGGCGAGGGCGGTGCGATCGTTGGACCCGGCGCAGCACCAGAGGTAGACTGCAGAGACAAGAAAAAACCCAATGTTACCATCATTTGGGGGGGACGTGGAGCTTCAACCCCATTGCAAATGTGTGTAAGGAGGAGACCCCGACATTTCAAATTGGGGATCCCATAAATATCTATAGGAGAAAAATCTGCGGAATGAGGTGATCCCAATAATATCTATAGGTTAAAGGGCTGTATGTAATAGGGTGATCCCAATAATATCTATAGGTTAAAGGGATGCGTGTAAGAGGGTGATCCCATTAATGTCTATAGGTTAAAGGGCTGCATGTAATAGGGTGATCCCAATAATATCTATAGGTTAAAGGGATGTGTGTAATAGGGTGATCCCAATAATATCTGTAGGTTAAAGGGATGTGTGTAATAGGGTGATCCCATTAATGTCTATAGGTTAAAGGGATGCGTGTAAGAGGGTGATCCCATTAAAGTTTGTAGGGGAAAATGATATTGGTTAGTGTCATCTCAAGTGTATAGGTAGAACTGCTGTGCGCAAAAGGATGACCCCACTTAAAGTCTGAGAGAGTAAGCTCGACCTAATGGGGTTACCCCATCCTTGGGGGGTAACAGTGGGATAACCGTACCGATCTCACCCACACAGCACGGGGGCGATGGGTTTGTCTCTCGCCAACCCGCGCTCGTCCCTACAGAGATGAGAAGAAAACCTTTTTCTGCTCACAGGAAGCGTGCCAGCCAGATTGTGGGTACGGTGCCAGCTTCCTGGGAGAAACTGGCAGCTCGAAAAGAGAACGAGACATGTTCTACCCACGGTGCCAAAACAACCGATTAACCCTTACACCTCCAGAGAGGTCCGCGACGCAGTCCTGCGCCGAACCTAAGGCAACCAATGGTAACCCTTTCACTGCTATTCCACGTCGTCAGAAGTCCCCATTTGGAGATCCTCGTGTTCCCGCATAATACAAAATTAGAGTGTCAGCTCTTTGGGTGAGCTTACACGCCTTGTGCTGAAAAAGAGACTGCTGTTACGGGCAAGCAATTAGCGGGGGTGATTAAACAGAGAGGGGCCTGAGCAGATAATTGTCAAGGAAACCCATTGATTCTGCTAACGAGGGTGCAGCAGGACGCATGCCAAAAGCAGAGGCGCGGTACGCAGAATATAGCGCTCGCCCATCTGTCTCGCAGTATGCCGCGCTCGCCATGCCCAGCGCTTTCAGTAGGTGTTTAACCCCTTCCATTGCCTGGGCACGGGAGGCTGCGGCGCGTTGAGATTTATCGGTAATCCGGGATCTTCTGGTCTACACAAACCCTCTCGTTTTGGTTCCGCGACTGGCTCAGCAGCGGGGAAGGAAAGCCGAGGTTTGCCGCTCGTGCCGAAGAAGCGGGAGCCACCGAGGATTAGCAAGCAGCAGGTCGGTGGGGAGGGGGGGGCCACGTCGCTGGCCTTTGCAGTGGTTTTCGAATCGCCGTGTCCGGCTGACGGTCCTTTTTTCTTTGTGCCCCGCAGTGCCGGGGTATTAGGGATTGCTTATGGTGTCTAATGGTAAAAGTAAGCAGAGTGGATCCGGCGGGACAGATGGCCGGGGCACAGGAGTCCGGAAGGACGAAGGATGAGCTATTTGCAGAGTAAATGCAGGTGCAGGAAATGGCTCGGCGACAGCGTGTGACAGCCAAAAGATGACGGGACAGGGTTACTCACCGTTGCTATGCCACAAGCCGGACCCGTCGCTGGAATAAGGAACGGATTGACGGTTTGTTTTGTGGAAAGGAGAAAAAAAAAACTCCACCAAAAACAAATGCCCGTTAAAAGTGATATTTCCGACACCAACTTTCAATAAAATAATTGCACCGTACGGCTTGCTTTTCTCGCGGCTGTCTAGAACAGGGGTGGTCAAATCCAGTCCTCAGTCTACCCCCCATAACAGGTCAGGTTTTCAGGGTATCCCTGCTTCAGCACAGGTGGCTCAATCAGTCCCTGCTTCAGCACAGGTGGCTCAATCAGTAACTGCTTCAGCACAGGTGGCTCAATCAGAGGCTCAGTCTTCGACACCTGTGCTGAAGCAGGGACTAATTGAGCCACCTGTGCTGAAGTTGGGATATCCTAAAACCTGACCTGTTGAGGGGTCCAAAAAAAAAACCCCCAACCTTTTCCCGGAGGGACTGACCCTGTGCGCTGAACACTCCAACGCATTATATTCGATCACAGCACACAGGTGGTTGGGTTACCATTGCCCTGGTACCATTACATAACTCTGGTTTCTGCGTACCCCTCTTGTCTTATATGTACTGTAAGATAATGCGGAGTTCAGCCTCGTCCACATGGAGGATAGCGTGAAGAAGAGAGCGGTACGCTGTTACTTGTTACCATGGCGCACTTCGGCGGGTGTCAGCACGATAGCCCCATTTTATTTCCCCAGGAGGGGAAGCAGTAGATCCCTGCATTTGAACCACGTGATTTTTAGCCCCCACCCCCTGGGTCCCGAGATCCTTACCAGTAAAGATGGCGGCGTCCCTTCTTGCTTTTAAAATCACCCGAGTGATACCGGTTAGCGGCTTCTTTTTGGGCCGGCGTGACGCCATTTTCTTTCCCCAGTGAGGACTCATTTTACTGTAAGGGGGGTCCTTGAAGCTGGGGAAGGGGGTTCAGCTCCGGGGACCCCACGTTTTCACATCCTGCTGCTTTAAGGGAGCGGGAGTCGCGTGACATCGTGTTACACGCATGGGGGAATCGCTAAAAGACTGATCCGCTGGTCTAATCCCGCCCGAGGCTCCGTCTGGGAGCCAACACACCCGCAGTGCCTCGTCTGCCTGCGCCTAAACTGGCCGAGATTCGGCAGAGCCAGGGGACCACCAACAAGTCATGTTTTCAGAATATCCCTGCTTCAGCACAGGTGGCTCAATCAGTGGTTCAGTTAACGACACAGGAGAGGGCCAACTCCAGTCCTCAAGGGACCCGTTGGTGGCCACCCCTGCCCTACACAATCTGACCGCCCCACTCCTAAATTGTTGATGTTTCTGCGTTATACTCACAACTCGCAAATAGGTGGCAGGTGTTACATGGCTGAGTGCTTTCTACTCGCTGCAAACCCCAGTCTGTTCCCGCTGAGTTAGGATGTAGCGTCATTTCAATTGGTATGAATGGCCCATTAGGTTCACTAAGGCAGGGGGGCTCAACTCTAATCCTCAAGAACCCCCCCCCCCCCCAACAGGACAGGTTTTCAGGATATCCCAGCTTCAGCACAGGTGGCTCAATCAGAGACAGAGCATCTAATTGAGGCACCTGTGCTGAAGCAGGGACTGATTGAGCCACCTGTGCTGAAGCAGATCACCGAAAATATACCATGTTCGACTTTCTCCATGAAAAACGTTCCCTGAGCCTCGTGCAAGTTAATGGAGGACCCCAGCCCCTTACCTTGCCTCCCCGCACAGATGATTGGTCTGTATACAGTGGAATGTGTCACCTCCGAAGACCAAAGCCAGTGAGACTGGAAGGTTCTGGGATTTTAAAATGGCCGTGCTTGACGGGGCCGTTCTGAGATGTGTCTGTCCCACTCCATACAAGTCACCGATATTCTTATATTATACACACTTCCCCCGTGTGCTTTGGAAGACGGGAGACTTCGGGTTCCTGGCCACGTGACAGCAAGTCCCCTGCCTCTCTGTGGTATGCCCTGAGCTTCGGGATATCCCTGCTTCAGCACAGGTGGTGCAGTCGAAGACTGAGCCACTGATTGAGCCACCTGTGCTGAAGGGCTTCTCACATTTTCTCTGAGAGAGATATAAGACCGAATATACAAGCACGTGGTAAGAAAGGGTCTCCCTGCCCCCCGCAGAGCTTGCAATCTTAGGCCCATATACACCAGAATAGGAGTTAGGCCGTGCGAAAGAGTAGCACCCCTTAGCGAATATGGGCCTAAGCAGGATTTTGGGAGACTTACAAAGAGTGCAGTGGCTGGTCTTGAAGGTTGGTACTGTAGGTGCAACGGATGGCAGTGGCTGGCCTTGATGGTGGGATTGGGGAGCAGTAGCCATAAAATGTGGGTGAAAGACAGTAACAAGCATAAAAAAAGAAGGACTCAAAAGGGTGAATGGGGGGAGAGGGCTGGAGGGGAAAGGGCTGGGGGGTTGGGAGGGAGAGGGCTGGGTGTCAGAGGGGAGAGGACTGGGTGTTAGGGGGGAGAGGGCTGGGGAAAGAAGGCTGGGTATTGCGGGGGGGGGGGAGAGGGTTGGTGGTTATCTCAGAGAAACCCCAAACAAGTGGGACTGAAGCTGGAATTGAACCCTCCTCACACTGTTACAGAGAAGCCAGTGAAAGGGTTAATGTGACAGTAGGACGAGCAGCGCTGCGTTATTCTGCCCCCCCCCCCCCCCCCAGGCTCCCGCGCGCTGTCCCTATTAAGCAAATGACAATCACCTGTCACAGCACCGTCTGTGGGGTGAGCTGAAGCGTCAGATATCAGAGGCAGGCGAGGACAATTCCCCCGGAGCCGCGCGGTGACAGCGGCCCCTAACATCCCCCCCCCCCACCCCTACGTGCCCCGCTCTTATCCCCCCTTCCCCCGCCGTGTCTATATCTTATCACACACCCCACCTCAGTCCCATGTGGGGCCGGGGCAGCCGGGGGCATTTAATAATCCCGCCGGGGAAACGTTTGGTCATTGAGACATTAACTGTAGGAGCGCTCAGCGAGTAAAGGCTCAGGGAGTAAAGGCCCGGCGAGTAAAGGCTCAGGGAGTAAAGGCTCAGCGAGTAAAGGCTCAGGGAGTAAAGGCTCGGCGAGTAAAGGCTCGGCGAGTAAAGGCTCAGCGAGTAAAGGCTCAGGGAGTAAAGGCTCAGCGAGTACAGGCTCAGCGAGTAAAGGCTCAGGGAGTAAAGGCTCAGGGAGTAAAGGCTCAGGGAGTAAAGGCTCGGCGAGTAAAGGCTCCTACACACACAGCAGACACTGACCCCTTAACCATTCACTGCCGTTAGTACACGCTGCAGACACTGACCCCCTTAACCATGTCACTGCCGTTAGTACACGCTGCAGACACTGACCCTTAACCATGTCACTGCCATTAGTCACACACTGCAGACACTGACCCCTTAACCATGCCCACTGCCATTAGTACACGCTGCACCTACACTGACCCCTTACCATTTGACTTGCCATTAGTAACACCTATGCAGACACTACCCCTTAACCATTCACTGGCCATTAAGTACAACGCTGCGAGACACTGGCCCCTTAACCATGTCACTGCCATTATTACACGCTGCAGACACTGGCCCCTTAACCGTCCACTGCCATTAGTACACACTGGAATGATTTCCTTTTAATCTGGTCTTGGAGGGGTTCGTTCCGGTAACTGGACCCATACGCTCTGTCCCCCACAAGGCTGGAGAGTACAGAGTTAACACGGGCAATCCAGCCAGCTGCCCTATATGTAGTGTTCATTATCCCCTGGGTATCCCGCCCTGTGCTGACCGGCTGACCTCCTGACCATTAATGATGTGTGGGTGGGTCAGTCAGGTTAAGTGTATTGTTTATAGACTGTTTGTCTGCTACTACAACATCCTATCATCTGTCCTTTGTGGGCCACACTTAACTCTGTAGCTGCCAAGGGGCCTGCGACACAATGCATTAAACCCAGGGGTTCTCATCGTCAATCCTCAAGACCCCCCCACCCACAGGTCAGGTTTTTCAGGATATCCCTGCTTCAGCACAGTGGTGGCAGTCGACGACTGAGCCACTGATTGAGCACCTGTTGCTGAAGCAGGACTGATTAATTGATTGAGAACTGGGTGTTCATATGTTTTGTGCGGCCACCTCTGGGGTGGAATATCTAGGACACCTCTCTGGCATGGAACGGGGCGGGTCACAGCTGCCCTCATCTCTTTCAGAACTTCGTTTTTTCCCCAAATATGGCTCCCAGTTCCGGGGGAATTCCCAGCACGACGCCTTGGAGTTTCCTGCTGTGGCTGCTGGACAAGTCATAAGACCTCAACGCTTCCCCCGGCCCGAAAGCCAAGACCCATCCAAGGTTAGTCCATGCACACCGCAACGGCCCCCTTCCCATTTAACAGGGACCTGCTTATGTCCTGTCCTCCATAAAGGTCTACATCACGGGTGCCAACTGCTCCTCACGGGCCAACTCCAGTCCTCACGGCCAACTGTAGTCCCTCACGGGCCAACTGCAGTCCTCAACGGGCCACTCCGGTCCTCAACGGGCCAACTCCGGTCCTCCACGGGCCACTCCGGTACCTCACGGGCCAACCTCCGGTCCCTCACGGGCCAACTCCTCGTCCTCACACTCAATCTGACCGTCCGCGGCCAACTCCTGTCCTCAACGGCGCCACTCCTGTCCTCACGGGCCAACTCCGGTCCTCACGGGCAACTCCGGTCCTCACCACGGTTCCCAACGGGCAACTGCGGTCCTCACTGGCCACTCCTGCCCTCACGGTCCAACTCCTGTCCTCCCACGGGCCAACCTCCTGATCCTCACGGCAACGCACTAGCCAACTCGGGTCCTCCCGGGCCAACTCCGGTCTCCTCACGTGGCCAACTCCGGTCCTCCACGGGCCAACTGCTGTACCACGGCCAACTGCGGTACTCACGGGCCAACTGCGTCCATCAACGGGCCAACTCCTGTTCTCACGGGCCAACTCCGGTTTCCTTCACGGGCCACTCCAGTCTCACGGGCAATCCAGTCCTCTACGGCCAACGCCTGCCTCACGGCATTTCACGGTCCAACTCCCCGGGTCCTCACGGCCAACTCTGTCCTCAGACGGGCCAACTTCCTGTCCTCAGGGGCCAACTCCTGTCTCAATTGGCACCTGTCCCACGGGCACCTCCTGTCCCTCCGTCTGACCAACTCCTGTCCTCGCGGGACCAACTCCTTCCTCGCGGGCCAACTCCCAGTCCCGTCGGCGCAGGGCCACTCAGTTCCTCGCGAGGGTGCCCCAACTCTGTCCTCAGGGGCCAACTCCAGTCCTCACCGGCCAACTGCCAGTCCCCCTCAGGGGCACTCACGTCCTCGGGGGCCAACTCCTGTCCTCGTGGGCCAACTCCCTGTCCTCACGGCCAACTCCAGTCCTCAATGCCACGAAGATTGAGCCACCTGTGCTAAGCAGGGAATCCTGAATCTTGACCTGTCGGTGGCCCTTGAAGGACTTGAGTTGGCCACCCCTGTTATAACACCAAGGGTACAAGCTTTTTACCATCAGATACCTCATTTACCAATGCATGGACCTTTCACCATGGAGTGCTCTGATTGGCTCAGGCTGCATGTCATCATGGACCCCCTGAACTTGTCGAGCAATGATCTCTTCAAAGCAGAATGTGTCATCCATGTTGGGTCACATCGATGGTTTACTGAAGGGGGTCGTCAACCTCACCCGTAAGGGCCACCCTCAGGCTAAGCGTTTATGGATATCCGGCTTCAGCACAGGTGGCTCACACCAACCTGGCTCAGTTTAACAACGACTGTTCACTTGTGCTGAAGCACATGTGGCTCAGTCGAAAGACAGCCACTCAGCACAGCTTCAGCACAGGTGGCTCAATCAGCGGCTCTGTCTTCGACTGAGCCACTGATTGAGCCACCTGTTGGCGACAGCCGGGATTCCATAAAAATGAAAGCTGGCCTGCCTGGCGGGCCCCTGACACTGAGTTGAGACCCCCGGGTTTTAATGCGAACGGGCATTTGCCGTTATAGTGGGGTAAAAAATAGGAATCCAGTTTGTATCGGGGGAGGTGCAACCGGCCAGCATCCATTAAGGGGGAAAAATGGCGCAACGTCATCCGGGGACCCCCTGCTTTCCCTACCTGTATATAAATAAAAAAGGGGGTGGGGTCAAAATGGTGGCTTTTCCACCGCAGTTTCCTTTTAAGAAGAGGCCCATGTTTACTAAGCAGTGTCTGCGCTGGAAAGGCTGATAAGGCGGCGCCCGGGGGTGCTTTGCAGGAGGAGACTGCTCAGTAAATTTGCCCCCCAAACTTTTCTAATGACGAAGCTGTAAGCTGGCAGCCGGTGTCGCTGGCGGAGGCGCCAATTAAGAAGGATTCCGATTTAATCTCAAATTATAATGAAGAGAGGATTACGATTCACAAGCGCCATAACTTGCGGCTACAAAAAGTGGCGGTCTAAGCTGCATGGGGGGGGGAGGATGGGGGAAGAGTGGGGGGAGGGGGGAGTGGGGAGGGGGGGAAGGCGGGAAGGCAAGGGAGGGGGGAGGGGGACGAGAGGGGGGAGAGGGCAATAAAATGGAGTAGACCCGGAGAAAATAGACGTTTACGTTGCATAAGAAATAATAATACGTTTATTGCATACAGCGCTTTTCTCCCCGTGGGACATAGAGCGCGTCACAGTATAGCGCGCGGTACGCAGCACGTAGGGATGTTTCACTCAGTCCCTGCCCCGCAGAGCTTACACTCTATGATTATGGTGCCTGAGGCACAGGGAGATAAAGTAATTGTCCCAAGGTCACGACACCGGGACTGATCCAGGTTCCCCCGATTCTCACTGTCTGTTATTGCTTACAGAGTCCGAGCCTTTACTCATACTCCCTGAGCCTTTACTCCCTGAGCCTTTACCTCGCCGAGCCTTTACTCCCTGATCCTTTACTTCCCCCTGAGCCTTTACCTCGCCGAGCCTTTAACTCATACTCCCTGAGCCTTTACCTCCCTGAGCCTCTAACTCGCTGAGCCTTTACTCATACTCCCTGAGCCTTTACTCGCTGAGCCTTTACTCGCCGACCTTTACTCCGCCGTGTGCCTTTACCCTCGCCGAGCCCCTGTACTCGCCGGCCTGTACTCCGCCGAGCCCTTACTCGCCGAGCCCGTACTCGCCTACCCGTACTCGCCCGATGAGCCCGTACTCGCCGAGCCCGTACTCGCCGACTTTTCTCCGCTTAGCTTTACTCGCCGCCTTTATCCGCACAGAGGCTTTACTCGCCGAGCCTGTACTCGCCGAGCCTGTACTCGCCGAGCCCTGTACTCTCCTGAGCCTGTACTCCTGAGCCTTTCCTCTCCGAGCCTTGTACTCCGAGCCTTTACTCCCGAGCCTGGTACTCGCGAGCCTTTACTCGGCCGAGCCTGTCTCCCTGAGCCTTTACTCGCTGAGCCTTTACACTCCCTGAGCCTTTACTCCTGAGCCTTTACTCTCGCCGAGACTTTACTTCGCCGAGCCTTTCCTTCGCCGAGCCTGTACCCGCCGAGCCTTTAACCTCTACTCTCCGAGCCTTTACACCTCTTACTCGCCGAGCTTTACTCGCCGAGCCTTACTCCTGAGCCTTTACCTCCCTGAAGCCTTTACTCCCCTGAGCCTTGACCTCGCTGAGCCTGTACTCCTGAGCCTTTACTACTCCCTGAGCCTTTACCTCCGCTGAGCCTTACTCGTCCGAGCCTTTACTCTCGCCGCGCCTTTACTCCCTGAGCCTTTACATCCGCTGAGCCTTTACTCCCTGAGCCTTTACTCTCCGGGTTCTTTACTCCCTGAGCTTACCGCTCCGCTGAGCGCTCTCCTACAGTTAAGTCCTCAATGACCAAACTGTTCCCCTCGGGATTATTAATTCCCCCTGCTGCCCCGGCCCCACTGGGACTGAGGGTTTGTTTGGGGTGTGTGATAAGATATAGACAACGGCGGGGGAAGGGGGGATACGAGGCGGGGCACTAGGGTTGGGGGGGGGGGATTTTAGGGGCCGCCCCGCTGTCCACCCCAGCGCGGACTCCGGGGGAATTGTCCTCGCCTGGCCTCTGATATCCTGACGCTTCATCTCCACCCCCAAGACGGGGCGGTGACATGTGATTGTCATTTGCTTAATAGGGGGACAAGCGCGCGGGAGCCTGGGGGGGGGGGTGGGGGGCAGAATTACGCAGCGCTGCTCGTCCCTACTGTCACATTAACCCTTTCACTGGCTTCTCTGTACAGTGTGGAGGAGGGTTCAATCAGCTTCAGTCCCACTTGTTTGGGGTTTCTTCTCTTAGATAACCACCAACCCTCTCCCCCCCCCCCAGCAATACCCACCCTTCTTTCCCCAGCCCTCCCTCCCCCCCCTAACACAGCCCCAGTCATCCCCTCTGACACACAGCCCTCTCCCTCCCAAACCACCCCCCAGCCCTTTCCCCTCCACCCTCTCCCCCCATTCCCATTCACCCTTTTGATTTGTCCTTCTTTTTTTAATGCTTGTTCTGTCTTTCACACCCACATTTATGTCTCGGCTCCCCAATATCCCACCATCAAGGCCACCACTGCCATCCGTTGCACCTACAGTACCAACCTTCACAACAAGCCACTTGCACTCTTTTGTAAGTCTCCCAAATCCTGCTTAGGCCCATATTTCTCTAAGGGGTGCTACTCTTTTTCGCACGGCCTAAAAACTCGCGATCTGGTGTATATGGGCCTGAAGATTGCAAGCTCTGCTGGGGGACAGGGGACCCTTTCTTACCTCGTCTTGTTATTCGGGGTCCTTATATCTCCTCAGATAAAATGGTGAGAGCCCTTCAGCAGCATGCAGGTGGCTCATCATGGCCTCAGTCTTCGACTGCACCACCTGTGCTGAATCAGGGATAACCGAGCCAGGCCCCATACCACAGAGAGGCGGGGACTTTGCTGTCCACGTGGCCAGAAACCCGAAGTCTCCAGTCGTCCACGCACCACGGGGGAAGTGTGTAATAATATCAGAAATCGTGACTGTATGGAGTGGGACAGACACATCTCAGAACGGCCCCGTCAGCAGCACGGCGCCATTTTAAAATCCCCAGAACCTTCAGTCATCACTGGCTTTGTCTTCGGAGGTGAACAACACATTCCACTGTCATACAGACCCAATCATCTGTGGCGGGGAGCAGGTAAGGGGCTGGGGTCCTCCATTAACTTGCACGAGGCTCAGGAACGTTTTCACATGGAGAAAGTCGAACATGTATATTTTCGGTGATCTGCTTCAGCACAGGTGGCTCAATCATCCCTGCTATCAGCACAGGTGCCTCAATTAGATGCTCTGTCTTCTGAATTGAGCCACCCTGTGCTGAAGCGGGATATCCTAAAACCTGTCCTTGTTGGGGGGGGGGGGTTCGTTGATGATTAGAGTTGAGCCCCCCTGCCCTGTGAACCTAATTGGCCATTCATACCATTGAAATTACTCTACATCCTAACGTCAGCGGGAACAGACTGTGGTTTGCAAGCGAGTAGAAAGCACTCATCCATGTAACACCTCCCTATTTGCGAGTTGTGAGTATAACGCAGAAACATCAACCAATTGTTAGGATGGGGCGGTCAGATTGTGTGGGCAGGGTGGCCACAACGGGGCCCTTGCGGACTGGAGTGGGCCTCTCCTGTGTTCGTTAACTGAATCCACTGATTGAGCACCTGTGCATGAAGCAGGGATATTCTGGAAACATGACTTGTTGGTGGTCCCTGGGCTCTGGCCGAATCTCGCATTTTGCGCAGGCAAGACGAGGCACTGCGGGTGTGTTGGCTCCCAACGGAAGCCGCTGGCCGGGATTAGACCACGGATCAGTCTTTTAGCGATCCCCCATGCGTGTAACACGATGTCACGCGACTCCCGCTAGCCTTAAGCGCAGGCATGTGAAACCGTGGGGTCCCCGAGCTGAACCACCCCCCTTCCCCAGCTTCAAGGACCCGCCCTTACAGTAAAATGAGTCCTCACTGGGGAAAGAAATGGCGTCACGCCGGCCAAAAAGAAGCCGCTAACCGTATCACCGGGTGATTTAACAGCAGAAGGGACGGCCGCCATCTTTACTGGTAAGGATCTCGGGACCCCCATGGGGTTGGGGCTAAAAATACGTGTTTCAAATGCAGGGATTCTACGGCTTCCCCTCCTGGGGAAATAAAATGGGGCTAATCGTGCTTACTAACCCGCCGAAGTGCGCCAATGGTAAACAAGTAACAGCGTACCGCTCTCTTCTTCAACGCTATCCTCCATGTGGACGAGGCTGACTCCGCTTAAATCTTACAGTACATTAAGACAAGAGGGTACGCAGAAACCAAGTATGTAATGGTAACCTCTGGCAATGGTACCCACCCAACCACCAGTTGTGCTGTATCGATATAAATGCGTTGGAGTGTTCACAGCGCACAGGGTCAGGTCCCCTCCGGGAAAAGGTTGGGGGGGTTTTTTTTTTGGACCCCCTCAACCGTCAAGGTTTTAGGATATCCCACCTTCAGCACAGGTGGCTCAATTAGTCCCTGCTTCAGCACAGGTGTCGAAGACTGAGCTCTGATTGAGCCTAATGGCAGTGACATGGTTAAGGGGTCAGTGTCTGCAGTGTGTACTAATGGCAGTGACATGGTTAAGGGATCAATCAGGTTAATTGATTCCTTTTTACCAATATCTGACACCTATATTAAGTTTGACGTAATTGTTTGTTTTTTAGACGTTTGTTTGTAGACACGGTGAGCTGGGGCGGGAGAGGGTGTGACATCCTTTCTGCCTGATGTCTCTGTGTGTTCTATAAGAGTTTGCACAGAAAGCCCCCCTCTTGCCCCCTCTCCTTATCGGCTACAGACACTTTAGTGATAAACTCTCCCCCACTCGGAGGCACTGAAGAAACGCAATTACTTTAGAGCGAGGGAAATAAAATAAGACAAATCTTTGATATTAGGATGGTCAGATTAGGAAGCCAATTACATTGACATCCTTTAAAAAAAAGTGCTTTTGTTTTTCCGGCTATTTGGAATTGGAGCCTTATGCAGCACCTTGCACCATATGAGAGTGTAAGCTCTTCAGGCCAGTCACCCACTGTACCTGCAGCATTCTATGATTACGGCTGCATACGCTATCAGTGCTATATAAGAAAATATATTATATATATACATTCAATGATACTTTATTAATTCTTGCTGACTATTTGCGCACCTAATTCTCTTTCCTATATATATATATATATATACACACACGCCTGTCACTGGATTATCAGCATAATTACACTGACATAATTGATATAACTAGTACCTGCCCCAGGTTTCGCGCACATAACATGACTTGAAAGTGGCACAGAAACAGTTTCGTGACGGACGGGATCTGAATCTATTATTAGATCAGGGTGAGTGTGCGCGTGTGTGAGTGCATACACGTACCTGCATGTGTGAGTGCATACGCGTACCTGCATGTGTGAGTGCATACGCGTACCTGCATGTGTGAGTGCATACGCGTACCTGCATGTGTGAGTGCATAACGGACCTGACTGGTGAGTGCATACGCGTACCTGCATGTGTGAGTGCATACGCGTACCTGCATGTGTGAGTGCATACGCGTACCTGCATGTGTGAGTGCATACGCGTACCTGCATGTGTGTAATGAGTGTGTTGTGTATTATTTATGACTGTGCGTGTATGTCCGTGTGATGACTGTGTGCATGTGTGTGTATGTGCGAGTGTGTTATCACTGTAAGTGTGTTATGACTGTATGTGCGAGTGTGTATGTAGGATTGTGTTATCACTGTGTGTGCGATTATGTTCGAGTGTGCGGGTGTGTGTGTGTGTGCGAGTTTGTTATGACTGTGTGTGTGTATGTACAAGTGTGTTATGACTGTGTATGTATGTGCTTATGTGCGTGTGTGAGTGTGTTGTGACTGTGTGTGTGTATGTGCGAGTGTTATGACTGTGTGCGTGTGTGTGAGTATACACACTCACACACACACACATACACATACACACATATACACACTCACACACACATAAACACACATATACATAAACACACACACACCTGTCTCTACACGAAGTGAGGGGACCTTTAACCCCTAAAGTGCGCCCCTCGCACACAGACCTCTGATTATTATTCCTATTTCTTCCCACGATAAACTGGCTGTGTCCCTCTCAGCCGCAGAACACCCAGTGCAGAGTATCACAGTGTGAATCCGGCGCCAAAACAAACTACCCAAAATAACCACACTGGGCCGTCCGGTTCTGCAACCCGGAGCTATTGTGCGAGCCCAGAGAACCGGTTTCCCACGGAGGCGCAAGGAATTCAGATTAACCCCTTTCCTGCCAGAAGGGCCCCGCTTTTTAACCCCTGACCTCATCTGTCACCCCGGCTCCCATCTATTGGGGTCAGGGGCGGCCAACTCCCGTCCTCAAGGGCCACCAACAGGTCAGGTTTTCAGGATATCCCTGCTTCTGCGCAGGTGGCTCAATCAGTCCCTGCTTCAGCACAGATGGCTCAATCGGTCCCTGCTTCAGCAAAGATGGCTCAATCGGTCCCTGCTTCAGTACAGGTGTCTCAATCAGTGGCTCAGTCTTTTTTTACTGGACAGAGTGTCCAAATACAGGCCAGTCCTGTTCAATACCGGACACCTGGCAGCCTATCTGTGTCACCATGCAGAGGGAGGGACAGTTTCGTGTCAGTCTCTGTGGCATTCCTGGCGTGCCTGCAAACAATTGTTCTGCAGTGAAAGGGTTAACCCCCTCCCTACGTGTCCCAAACACGTGAGTGACAAAAGTGAGCCTGTCCCCCTGGCTGTTCCTCACTCGGCCCTGTGTCGTGTTGTGCAATCAGGCACAAGGGGACATTGTGTGTGTGACTTCATCGCCTCGGGAGGGGGTGGGGGGGGGGAGAAGCCGAAGGGCCCCAAATAAACCCAGCAACTCAATGCCAAGGCGCCCCCCCCCCCACCCGAAATGTTACACTGCGCAGGTCTGAGACACAGGAGGAACATATATGTGTGCGTCTGCGTGTATATATGTGTGCGTCTGCGTGTATATATGTGTGCGTCTGCATGTATATGTGTGCCTCTGCGTGTGTATACATGTATCTGCGTATGTATGTGGGCGTTTGTGTGTATATGTGTGCGTCTTTGTGTATAGTGTGCATCTGCATGTATATATGTGTGCCTCTGCGTGTATATATGTGTACCTCTGCGTGTGTTTATATGTGTGCCTCTGCGTGTATATATATGTGTGCCTCTGCGTATATATATATATATGTGTGTGCCTCTGCGTGTGTATATATATGTGCCTCTGCGTGTGTTTATATGTGTGCCTCTGCGTATATATATATATATATATATATATATATGTGTCGCGGGTGTATATATATGTGCCTCTGCGTGTGTATATATATGTGTGCCTCTGTGTGTGTGTATATATGTGTGCCTCTGCATATATATATATATATATATTTATATATATATATATATATATGTGTGTGCCTCTGCGTGTGTATATATATGTGCCTCTGCGTGTGTATATATGTGTGCCTCTGCGTATATATATATATATATATATATATATGTGCCTCTGCGTGTGTATATATATGTGCCTCTGCGTGTGTATATATATGTGCCTCTGCGTGTGTATATATATGTGTGCCTCTGCGTGTGTGTATATATGTGTGCCTATACATATAGACGTAGCCAACGTTATTATCCATGTTAACACGTAATAACACAAGAAAATAGCGGACATTACTATTGTTTTAATGCATTTAATAACATCTGCTACATGTTATGTATAAAAACATACACAAAATATAGATATGAATATGTATACATATACAGACAAATATATAGCTACTGTATATATAAATGTATACATTTGTATACACGTGTGTTTATATGTATATACTGTGTACATACTATACTATACTGTATACACACATACATACATATGACCTTCTCTCTGCTTTCAATCTGTTTGTGCTGAAGTGCTTTATGGTTCTGTATCTTAGGAACGTGGTACAAAGGTTTCATATCACTATGAAACCGCCTATCAACAAAGCCTCGCGCAGCTGTGAGCGGGATATATATATATAATATATATATATATATATATATATATATTTATATAGTGTGTATCATCAGGATAAGTGTGTTAGTGACATCTCCCTGTGTAACTGTGATCTCTAGTTGCTGAAAAGCCTCATTACATCCAAACCTGCAGGTTTTTGACCCAATTTTGGATTCATGTCTAGCTATCTGTAGCTAACTGTATTTCTATCTATCTATCTATCTATTATTTATCTATCGCTAACTATATCTATCTATCTATCTCTCTAACTATATCTATCTATTGCTAACTGTATTTCTATCTATTATTTATCTATCGCTAACTATATCTATCTATCTGTCTATCTATCTACAGTATCTATCTATCTACAGTATCTATCTACAGTATCTATCTATCTACAGTATCTATCTATATACAGTATCTATCTATCTACAGTATCTATCTATCTACGGTATCTATCTACAGTATCTATCTATCTACAGTATCTATCTATCTACAGTATCTATCTATCTACAGTATCTATCTATCTATCTACAGTATCTATCGATCTCTCTATCTACATTATCTATCGATCTCTCTATCTACAGTATCTATCTCTCTATCTATCTACAGTATCTATCTATCTCTCTATCTATCTACAGTATCTATTTATCTCTCTATCGCTAACTGTATCTATCTATCTATCTATCGCTAACTGTATCTATCTATCTATCTATCTATCGCTAACTGTATCTATCTATCTATCTATCTATCTATCTATCTATCTATCTGTCTGTCTGTCTGTCCATTGAGCTACCTATGCTGACACCGTGACCCATTGATTCACCTTTGCTGAAGCAGGGACCAATTTATCCACCTGTGCTGACGCAGGGACCGATTGAGCCACCTGTGCTGAAGCAGGGATATCCTTAAAGCCTGACCTTTGTGGGTTCTTGAGGACTGGCGTTATCTGTACCCCCGTGTGTGACATACGCCCGTCCCGCTCCTCTCTCCGGGAATGTGATTATAGGATTGCTGCAGTTAATTGCTGGGTATTAGGTTAAATGCCCCATTTACCTGCTATTAAGAATAACTGGCTGTGCAATGACTGGTAATCGTATCCCTCCCATCAGTGTACGGGGCAGGGTGACAGAGAGCGGCGGGTTCAATGTATAGCGCGCGCCGTTCCGGATTAAACGCGCCGGACGACTCAGACAGGTTAAAAATAAATATATTGTAATCCTTATAGGAATCTGACAAATTAGGGATTTTATAATACACTCACTATTGTATACACTAAAAGAATATATATATATGTATGTATGTATGTATGTATGTATGTATGTATGTATGTGCGACAGGCCTGTCTGGGATATGCATATGTACTACAAGTGGTGTTTTTATTTGCTGTACACTGTAAGGTCCAACCTGCTGTCTCTGAGTAGGGTTACTGGCTCTCCACTTCTGTAACCCAGGCAGTGCTGAAATGCTGCGTAATGCGGCAGGTATAAGATTTATAGGGGTCCCATGTTAAAATGGATAAGAAGTAAAGGGTGACGCATTGTGCTCATTTGCATGTCATTACCCAGAATCCCTGACTGCAGTGGAAGCGCTGTTTGCTGAGGGATAATGGGGAAGGGCAGGGTTGCAGCCCTGCCTGAGATCTGAATGCCCCACATCTTGGGTGATTTCCCATAAAGCTGACAAGGCGATAATCTAGGGCGGCAGTTTTTTAGGGAGACAATTTATGGGTGTCCGTGAGTCTTAACTTTTTTTCGTAGCGGGCCCCCTCCTGTAGTGTAGCGTCGTCATGGTGATGCGACGTCACATGACACCATGACAACGTGACGTCACATCACGCCGTGACGTCATGATGGCATACGCTGCAGAGGAGAGTCGTCCCCGAGCCTACACGCGGCAAAAAGGGCGGCACGCCCCCACTGACAACACGTGGCATTTTTATTTACTACACACACGTATAAGTACACACACCACACACACATAAATACACACACGTATAAGTACACACACCACACACACGTACAAGTACACACAACCCACACACCCGTATAAGTACACATACACCCGTATAAGTACACACACACACCCGTATAAGTACACACACGTTAAAGTACACCCAAACACACACAAAAGTACACACCCTCACACACGTATAAGTACACACACCACACACGTGTAAGTACACACACACACACACACGTATAAGTACACACACATGTATAAGTACACACACCACACACTTATAAGTACACACACATGTATAAGTACACACATCCACATGTATAAATACACATGTATAGGTACACACACACGTATAAGTACACACACACATGTATACTATAAGTATACACACACATGCATATGTACACAAATGCGCACATATATACACATGTTTTTTAGGTGTCTCCTTGCCGCTTCTGAGCTCCGCGCCAATTCTCCAAAAAGCAAATAGGTGTAAAAACCGCGTTCTGCGCAGTGTGACGCTCCCTGTGCGGAGATGGGGGGGGGGGGTCAGTGACTGGCAGAACCAGGAAGACGTGTGTATACAGAATATTACCTCTCACTGAGGCACTTCTGCGCTCACCGGTCTCCTGCGTAAGCCAAAAGGAATTTTATTTTTGTTTTTTTGCCCGTTTTAATTGCGCTGAATCACAGAAAGCCTCACGCTGCCTTCATTTAACCCTATACGCCTCTTCTCTACGTTCAGTTCACAGGACACCGAGAAATAATATGCATTTAGTGCCGGTACCGGCTGAAACGGAGTTTACCGGAAACGAGCCAGCGACGTGAATCACGTCGTGATCAATAGAGGCCACGAAACCCTCTCCAGTGTTATAAAACGTGGGATCAAAATGTAGAATTTCACTGATACTTTGCGGGACAATTACAGAGGGGGCTCAGGAATTGCGGATTTGTTTTATTTATATATATGCACACATATATTTATATATATATATATATATATAATAACTTTATTTCATATAGCGCTTTTCTCCCAGTGGGACTCAGCGCGTCACTCTTACAGTACAGCGCGCGTTACGCAGCACGTAGGAATGTTACAGGCACAGCGCTTGCGCAGATGAGCTTACAATCTATGATATTTGGCGCCTGTATACACACACACACACACACTTATATACATAAATACACACACACCTGTGTACACCACTGGCAGAATCCCAGAACCGTTCCCGCTATACCTTCCCGGAAACACCCTTACCTGTGATCTGTCACCTGGGGAGGCCCCTGCACCAAGGCACTTCAGGAGCAGGGGTACCCCTCCACACCCCCTGCAAACGGCTGCCTGCGTGATAGGGGGGTAACCCTGCTCCTGCAGAGCACTGGGCTGTGAATAGGGTAACGGGACGAGGCGTCAGTCAACCTACGGTGTGTGGATCTTTAACCCATGCAGTGCCAGGGGAGTCTAACCATTTGTAACGCGTTCCTGGCAGCTGAAAGGGATATCCCAGGGGGTTCTCAAATCCAGTCCTCAACACCAACACCCCCCCCCCCTCCCCATCAACAGGTCGGGTTTAAGGATATCCCTGCTTCAGCATAGGTGGGATAGTCTTCAACTGAGCCACCTGTGCTGAAGCAGGGATATCCTTAAAACCTGAACTGTTTCAGGGGGGGGGGGGGGGGTCTTGGAGGACGGGATTTGAGAAACCCACGGATTAACCCCTTAATTTCCAGAGGGGATTAAAATCAGTTGTAGGTTCAGACGTTAAAGGAGAGAGCACTTACCTTGAACTCCACAGAGAGCTGGGGGGTATATTCCAGGGTCCAGAGACCCCTGACCAGAGAGGCCAACCTGTCGGTGACGGGGACCCCCTCCGCGGCCCCCCTCACCGCCCCCCCCCCCCCTGCGGTTCTGTACTGCCCCGTTCCCAGGTACTCCGCCAGCAGGTCGGTGTTGCTCAGGCACTGGACCACCGCGTTCATGAAACAGGTGTTCCCGTGGTTCCTCAGCCCCTGCACCCCCGGAACCTTGTCACCTGGGCTCCAGGAGAGCCTGCTGGGGCACCTGGGGGCCACTTGGGCTTTGCCCAGGTTGTTGTTGCTGTCCCCTCCTTGGACAAGCCTGGGACCCTCCTGGGCTGACCCACCAAGGTGGGCTTTCTGCTTGAAGCCCCCATCGTCATCCTCCAAACCAGAGGGGCCCCTGTCCCCCCCCTCTCCCAGGTGGGACAAAGTGCTGAAAGTTCTCAGCAGCCTCTGCACAAAACTCCCCACAGACTTCAGAGACCTCAGAGACCTCCTCCTGAAGAGCTTCCTGGGCCCCTGGCTCTTCTCCTTCCCCTGGTCCACCTTCTCGCTGGCAGAGGAGAGGTCCTCCATGTCCTCCTCCCACCCCTAACCCAGCCTCTGATCTACCTGCTGGGGAATGCAAAGTGTTCTGCTGGAAGTTGACCAGGAAGAAGGAAGGGATATGGGTGGGAGGGGGGGGGGGGGGGTGTGTGTGTGTGTGTGTGTGTCCCTGTGTGTGTGTGTCCCTGTGTGTGTGTGTCCCTGTGTGTGTGTCCCTGTGTGTGTGTCCCTGTGTGTGTGTGTGTGTGTCCCTGTGTGTGTGTGTGTGTCCCTGTGTGTCCTTTGGCCCGTCACTCCACCTCAGGCCAATGAGAGGTGTGCGGGGGCGGGCCAAGGGACCAATCAGATTTCCCCTAGGGACACCGGACATCCAGGCAGGCAGGCAGGCAGGCAGGCAGGCAGGCAGGCATACAGTGCTTTCACTAATATAGTATAAGAAGATCCCTGCTTTGACTGAGCCACTGATTGAGCCGCCTGTGCTGAAGCAGGGATATCCCTACAACCTGATCTGTTGGTGGCCCTTGAGGACTGGAGTTGGCCACTCCTGCACTACAGGCATGCAACCTGTGGTAAAGCAATTTATTATAGTGGAATTTGAATGACGGCATTGGCCCGGCTAACAGGGAAGGTCTCACACAGTATCGTGGTAATGGACACTAATGGATCTATTCTTTCTCCGGGGGAAATAATATCCTAAATTGATTTTGTGTCGGGCAGATGCTGAAATCAAGGTCGCCGACACACACGTGTCATTGTGGATGGTGACCGTGTACCGCGTGTAATTATTTAGCGAGACAGTCACACGACGCGATGACCCGCCGCGCCCCCCCACCTCCTCCCTCCCTGACGATGGATGGAATCCTGATGGTGGTATCCATGCCGTTGGCTTCCATAGAAAGATCCGGCCATCAAGTGAAAACGCCACTGCTTTCTGTCTTGTGAAAAATGAACATGTATTCTTATCACATACATACCGCCCTGCACTGTTATCTGTTTGGCTGACGATGAAACAACAGAAAAACTGCGGCTAATTGTTGACCATTTGCCCGTAGAGTTTAATCTCCGCAGTCTCGTCATGAACGGGATTAGATAGGATTCTAAACCACCACAAATCATTTAATCAACGTGGAAACATTGAGGCCCATTTTTGCTAAACACTGCTATTCCATAAGACACCTTTTTGCTCATCGGAAACAGCTTACAGCTCATTTGTCTGTAAGGTTGCTTATGGGCTAGCACCATTTAGTTAATATGGGCCCAAAATCCCTTACATATACCCTGCTAACCACGCCCCTTCTGTTCTCAGTGACATGAGGCCGCCTCTGTTACTTATTCTGCCTCTGGATGTGGTTGGGAAAGAAGTGTACAGGTCTGTAAAGTTTATACAATCCCACGTTAAAGCTGCAGACCGATCAATATCCTTTTAATAAATCGGTTCTGTACTATGAGAAAATACTTGTAGCATTTTTTCTTTTAAACAACTCTGAATTACATTTTTAATGTATTATTATAATATAACAAGCATTTTTTGTTTCTATAGCAACCATTTACAAAGTCACGTCCCCTTCTTCTTCTGAAACAGGCTCCGGCACACCCCCTTTTGAGCCCTTCCCTCTCTCTAACAGTGCACCAATTGTATCTAGTGACTGCCTGGTCACATGATCTTCCCCACATAACTTTGCATCCTTGGTCCTCTTCTGCTGCACTGACAGCCATTTAGTGAACCTCCGAGCCGAATCTTCGCCGATCAATCACAGGAGAACAGATCGATCAGCAACTTAGCGAATTACTTATCAATGTGTGGATTGGATTGATGCAGATATTAAAGTGTATTTTGTTTTTTTGTTTTTTAAACGGCAGCATGGACTGTTGCTTTAAGGGAGCAATCCCAGCAATATCCTATACGTGTGTTTTATTTTCAATAAATCCGCTCTAGTATTACATAATACTAACTTTTTTTTATTTTAAAATTAATCTCTTGATGCCATATTTAATGAGGTTTAATACACAGAGCATCCTTTGATTTCTATAGCAGGTTTAGCCACCTCCCCAGCAGTGCAAGATCTTTGCAACACTTTCCTGTTTGTGATAATTTGTTGCCAATATTTGCAGTTTGAGCTGCAAACTGTAACAATAGATAATGTTACCGTTGTAATATCAGGATACATTGTAGCTGCTCAGTTACACTGATTGATTTGAAACGGTAAGGCGGCCATTTAGTGAACCCTGGGAAGCAGGATTTTGCTGATCGATCGCGGGAGAACCAATCGATCGGCAGCTTAAGTAATTAGTAATCAAAGGCTGCGTGTATTAAAACAAAATAAATAAAGATTTGTATTGAAGATGTGTGGATTAACACTTTAACCGCCGCTGACTTGTATGGTAGTTACAGGATTATGGTGGAATAACCTATATTGGAGTTTAGTGAATCTCCTGAATAACCTCCCAGCAAACAGGACCGTGTTACACAAAGCATCCTATTGTTTGTCACCTCAGAGCCATTTCTGTGCTGGCTTTCCTGCAGAAGCACTGGGGTGTTCATTAGGAAGCTGGAAAGGCGTTTGCTGCCCTCTTGTGGTTACATTGTAGAATTGTATTCGTCCGGTTATAATAAGTGAATTTAACTATTTCCTAACTCCGGCTGCTCTAACGCTCCTCAATTCAAAGCACACATTGATACAAACACACACTGATATATATACACACACACACTCACACACTGATACTCGCACTCTCATATATATACGCATATACACACAGCAGCCTGACTCAGATACATATATATACATATATATATACATACATACTGTATATATACACACACGCACATATACACACACAGAGCAGCGTGACTCAGATACACACAGCAGCCTGACTCACATACACACACACACAGAGCAGACTGACTCGGGTACATACACACATACACAAACAGCATACTGACTCAAATACACACACACACGAACACACAGCAGCCTGACTCACAAACACACACACACAGAGCAGACTGACTCGGATACATACACACATACACAAACAGCAGACTGACTCAAATACACACACACACACACACACAGAGAGAGCAGTCTGACTCACAAACACACAGAGCAGACTGACTCGGATACACACACACATACACAAACAGCAGACTCACAAACAGATTGCCATGGGAAATTCATCCAGTCTCCTGCATCCACCCAACATTGTGGAAGCTGTTCCTGGAGACTTGGGATGCCCCCCTCCCCTCCCACCTCCCCCACCCCCTCCCACGATACTGGGGCTCACCTGGGTTTTCCCAATGGGCCACCAAGAATTCGGCTACCAAAAGGCCAGAATTTGAACCAATGAACCTATGCTTGAAGATCACCAAGAATAACTTGCTTAGTATTACCCTGCTGGGATCCTTGGAGCAGTAAACAGGAGTACCGCTCCTCCTCCTGCTGCGCTTCTCCCACGTGAGAAAAACATGGCGGCAAATAATAGCCACCTTTTTATTTAAAAAAGAACGTTTATTGCATAAGGACAATGGTGACGGACAGGGAGATGTGTGTGAGGAGCGGCTAATGCCTCTGCAGCTCTTATATATATTTAGTACAATGTTTTATTACATCTTTAAACGTTAGCCCTTCTCCCTTCCCCAGCACCCGTTCTTCTGCCAATACGAGTTCCTTGGCACGATTCCGGCTGGCAGCCACACGATGAGCGCCAGTCCTGTAACTCGAAATGCCGTATCTCCGCTAATTGGGATTTTTAAAAACAGGACTGGCTTTTACATTTAAAGGGGAGAAGCAAACCTATAACGTGTGCGTATTTCACCAGCCAGCCTAAAATAAGGAACCCCCCCTACATTGTAACTGATCGCCCCGCCCCCTGTATATACAAGGCTGTGGGCACATGCCTTCTTTACCCGCCAATTGAAGTGACCCAAACAGGACCATTCCCAACCCGAACCTCAGCTTATTACTTGCCGAGTAAGTAGGAATGCATGTAGGACACCCCCCTCCCATCTACTAATAGACATGGGGTTTGGGGTAGCTAGATGGGGTAGGGGTATTTCCAGCGCAGAATTGCCCCGTCGGCACTCACGCTGATGATGTACTTGGAGAGGGGGCAGATTTTCAGGTTGGTGATGTTGCCGCTGTGCCCGATGCCCACGTGGTTCTCTTCGCCCTCGTTGTAGTCCCAAACCTTCACCAGCTTGTCGTCTCCACCTGGGGGCACATGGAGGGGGCGGAATGAGTAGGGGGGAGACAATGGAAGAGCAGCCCTCTATATCTGTACACAAGGCTTTACAGTGACACGTCTGAAACGCACGAGCTGCCACCTCTGAGGTGGAATCCTGACCGCACGCTTATGGTGCTAAGCATGGTGGGATAAAGGCACTGACCTTACAGTGGGAGAACATGGTTTTAGATACAATGCCAGCTTCGGCTGACCTGGAGCAAGGTAACTTGGGGTCATATTAACTAAATGGTGCAAGATCTCACGGCATGGACCACATAATGCCATATGGCCCTTTATCTCCCTGTGCATCGTAGGCTCTTGAAGACGGTAGCACAGGACTGTTATCTCGCCTGATACACGTACTACTTTAAAACGTAATATGGTCTATGGTGGTACAATACAAATATCCCCTTAAGGTCTGTGAAGCTGCTTCCCAGTGCTGGAACTAAAACCTTCTCCCACATGGGGAAGGTGTTTTCACTGTGTATTAAACAGGCTCCCATATCCCCCCACCTTTTCATTTAATACCACATAAAGCCTGCCATCCATTACTTGTGACTCTTATGTCTTCATTCCACTGAACAGACGGCATGAAGCCTCCAGTCCAATATCAATAACTCGTTGGTATTTCGTAGTTCGTTAGGTTTTTATTGCTCCTTAGGACTGTGCCCTATAATGTTCTACTATGTATAACCTAACACCTCTGGTAACTGATATGTCAGATCCAATTATTATTGCCCATACGTTACCCGTGACAAAGTGAGCTCCGTCTCCACATATATCCATCCCGTTGATGGCGCCCGACATGGAGCCATCCAGTTCTCGGATGGCCGAGCCATCGAACACCTCCCAGTATCCGATCTAAAGTGGGGAGAGGAGAGGCCGACTTGTGTGGCAGCTGGAAGAAAGCCAGACACAACCGGGGTGTGGTGGCTAAGTGAGAGCCGCCGCAGGTTGTGATACCTTCTTGATGGACCAATGAAAGAGTTCTTCACAGGTGCAAAGCTTTCCAAACTCACAGGTTGGATCTTCACGTATACAGAAGAAGGCTAAACCAGACACAGCCAGAATGTCCTGCGACGGTTTGCCATGTCTACTAAGCATTGCTAAACCATAACCCAGGGACGGCCAACGCCAGTGCTCAAGGGCCACCAACAAGTCAGGCGCTCAGGATATCCCTGCTTCAGCACAGGTGGCTCAATCAGTGGCTCCGTTGTTGACTAAGCCACTGATTGAGCCACCTGCGCTGAAGCAGGGATATCCAGAAGACCTGAGCTGTTGGTGGCCCTTGAGGAGCTCATTCAAGGTGCCTTTCGGCAAAGGATTCCAGGTCCCTCTAGTGGGAAAGAGGTCCCCCGCGATTCATGGAAGTACAATGGCAAATACTAGGTAAGAGGCAGCTGAGAAACGTTCTCTTCTATGATGCAGTAACTTCCATTCACCTTAATGCCCGCTGATCCATCGTTACCTCTGCGTTACCCCCCTTTTCTGTATACGTGCCTATATATTTATGAGGACGGGCCCATAAAACTTCAAAATGCGGGGTTCATGGAGAGAAGAGGAGGGTTAGGGTTTGCCGCCGTGACTTCGGGCGCGGTCTCACCTTCCTGTCCGTGCCGCTGGTGATGATCTGGAACTCCTCGGGGTGGTAGCACACGCATCGGAACAAGGTATTGGACAGGATCATCTGATGTCGCACAAAGCGCCTGCGGAGAGGGCAGAGTCGTTCAATGGGACGGGAACCGAAGGAGACCACAGTTAATATGAATGTCGTCTCGCACAGGGCCGGGTGACCCACTAGAGCAGTGCTGTTCAACCTTTATAGTCTGGGAACTACCATTCAGACTCTGTGTTGGGCATAGCCAAGAGGGATGTAGTGTCCAGCTGTAACTCCATGGGGGCTTACTCGATAAAGTGTGACAGTGCCGATTTGATGCCACTACATGGAAAGCCCTATTCAGACTTCCCGTGCTGGAGCCCCGAATTGGTGCCATCACGCTTTATTGAATAAGCCCCTATGTCCTCATGGGATGGTGTTCCTGTCTTGGTCTTCGAACTCCACATTCTCCATCAACACCTAATACTTGTTCGTGAACCAGCATTGCACTGGGTTGGATGTGGACTGTGACCTTGAGATGACCTGGAGTCAACAGACCACCCAGATCTACACATGAAACTCCTTTGAGAGACATTTGGGAAGAAAATGAAGGAGATCGCCTTATTGGGTGAGGGACAATCATGATCCAATGATTAGTTAAAAACCAGACAGTTTCCTTGATAAATCGGGGGACTTGACCCTAAGAAAGAGGTGCTCACACAATGTCCCAGACAGTTTCCTTGATAAATCGGGGGACTTGACCCTAAGAAAGAGGTGCTCACACAATGTCCCAGATGATGCAGGTCCCATCAGAGCTGGCGGTCAGACACTCCCGGTTGTTACTCTTTACTTTGATGCAGGATACGGAGGACTTGTGTTCCTTCATGGATTCCACCAGCCGGCGTCTTTCTTTGCCGATCTCCCACACTCTCACCTGTAACACCGGAATGAGCTCAGATTAATGTTTGGCCGTCCTGTGCTCAGAGTTGGGCAAAGCAATGGTCTGCTGGCAGCATAGGGATTCAGGATCCTTAACATGGGAGTATGAGGGTAAGTATCCATCACATGGGGATATGTGGGTAAGTAACCATAATATGAGCAGTATGTGGGTAAGTACCCATCACATGGGGATATGTGGGTAAGTAACCATAACATGAGCAGTATGTGGGTAAGTAGCCATGACATGGGGAGTATGTGGGTAAGTATCCATGACATGGGGAGTATGTGTGTAAGTATCCATGACATGGGGAGTATGTGTGTAAGTATACATGACATGGGGAGTATGTGTGTAAGTATCCATGACATGGGGAGTATGTGTGTAAGTATCCATGACATGGGGAGTATGTGTGTAAGTACCCGTGACATGGGAGTATGTGGGTAAGTATCCGTGACATGGGAGTATGTGGGTAAGTACCCGTGACATGAGAGTATGTGGGTAAGTATCCGTGACATGGGAGTATGTGGGTAAGTATCCGTGACATGGGAGTATGTGGTAAGTACCCATGAGATGGGAGTATAAGTACACACCTGCCCCTCTCCTCCTCCGCTTACAATCTTCTTGCAGTCGCTGGTGGCAGCTATGGCTGTCACTCCCATGCTGTGGGCATTCTCAATCACATACATCACTCGCCCGCTCTCGGGCATGAACGCCCGGATCGTCCCGTCATTCCAAGCTGTGGAAACAAGCACACGGTCTCACAGGGCAGCACAGTGTTTCTAAACCCTTCAGGGCTCGATTAAACCCATTGGTAAACAGCTGTCCTAAGTGGGACGGTGCCTTTAACCCAGGGGCGGCCAACTCCAGTCCTCAAGGGCCACCAACAGGTCAGGTTATCCGGATGTCCCTGCTTCGTTGACTAAGCCAATGATTGAGCCACCTGTACTGAAGTAGGGATATCCTTAAAACCCGACCTGTTGGTGGCACTTGAGGACTGGAGTTGGCCGCCCCTGCTTTAACCCTGACACTGCCAAGGGAGCCAGCAACTTATCATGCTGCAAAAGGGTTCAGCGCAGCTGGCCCACTGACAGTGTCCATTAACCCCTCAGTGTGCAGAAGGCTCCGTAACCCACCGCAGTGCTTTCCCCCCACCTGATATAATGCTCTTGCCGTCTCTCATGAACTCGATGGCCTGGCACGACATGTTGGGCACGGTGATCCGGAGCAGCTCCTTGTTGGTCGTCGTGTGCCACACTCGGATGTCGCTTGTGGAGCAGGTGGCAAACAGCTCAGAGGTCCCACTGAGGAAAAACGAAGTGTGAGCTCCCGGATACACCGCACGAGCGCGGGCATCTGCTAAGAACGTCTACGTCAGAGGAGGCTACAGCTTCAGGGGCCTCCTCCCCGGTCCGGAAACTCTTACGTACAAAGGGAAGACGATGTCGACGATGGCTTCGCTGTGACAGGTTGTGATGAGCTCCTCTTTGAACTCGGGGTAGCTGAACCGGTATATCTGCGCCTGCCCGGTGCCCACGAAGAACTGATGCCCCTCGCCTCTCAGAGAGATGGAATTCACCGGCCCTTCTAGCTGGATCGTCCTGGAAGGGCGGGAGAACGCCATTGTAAAATGTCCTTATTTCTCTGTCTTCGAATAACCCAGAATAACAGACCTCAGTATTCTGGTCACATCACATAAAAAGAAACGTTTATTTGGAAGATAAATACTCACATATAAAATAGTGGAAAATAGCGGCGACGTTCCAAATAAATCATAATATTCTTAAAGATAGAGGCATACTTTTCTGTTTCCGAGTGGGATCCTTGTATTTGATCTTAATATCATGACAAAATGTATCTCCTTCATCTTCTGATAACCCGTCTCTCTCACATCCTGGTGTAATCCCTCTGTCCTCCCCCGGTGTAATCCCTCTCCCCTCTTCCTGGTGTAATCCCTCTGTCCTCCCCCTGATGTAATCCCTCTGTCCTTCCTCCCTGTGTTTAATCCCTCTGTGCCATCCACCGATGATCCCTCTGTCCTCCACCCGGTGGGTAATCCGCTCTGTCCTCCCCGGTGTAATCCTCTCCCCCCGTGTTCCCTCGCCTCCTGTGTAATCCCGTCTGCCCTTCCACCTGGTGATCTCCCATCCCTGTGTTCCTCTCTCCGCCGTTGTATCCCTCTGCCCTCCAGCCTGGTGTAAATCCCTAAGTGTGGTCCCCGGTGTAAGATCCCTGTGCCCATCTTCATACGTAGTCCCTCTGGCTCCACCGGTGTAATCCCTCTGCCCCCCCTGGTGTAATCCCTTCGTCTCCCCCGCTTTGAATGCCATACTGCCCTTCCCCCTGGTGATCCCTCGTCCTCCCAGGATCACCTCCCTCGTGTCATCCCTCTTCCTCCACCTGATCCTCTGTACTCCCGGTGTTACTCCTCCCCCCCCCGGATTCATCCCTCTGTCTCCCCCTGGTGTAACCTTCCTGGCCCTCCCCTGGTGTAATCCATCTGTCCTCCTCCGTTTAATCCTCTGTCCTCCCCTGGTGTATCCCTGGTCCTCCCCGCGTTATAATCCCTCTGCCGTCCTCACGGTGGTAACCCTTCTCACCCTGGGTTAATACACCTCTGTTCTCCCCCCTTTGTGTAACTCCATCTGCTCCTCCCGTTACCCGTCCCCCCTGGTGTAATCACTCTGTCCCCCCCGGGTTGAATCCCTCTGTCCTCCTCCTGGTGTAATCCCTCTGTCCCTCCTCCGGTGTAATCCCTCTCTCCCTCATCCGGTTAATCCCTCTGCTTCCTCCTCCGGTGTAATCCCTCTGTCCTCCCCCGGTGATCCTCTGTCTTTTCCTCATCCCGGTTAATCCCTCTGTCCTCCCCCTGGTGTAATCCCTCTGTCCTCCCCCGTTTACGTTTTCAATCCCTCTGTCCCTCCTCCTCGTGTAATCCCTCTGTCCTTCCCCTCCTGGTCTTAAACCTAATAATAATATATATATTTGCGAAATCCATAATATCCCTCTGCGTCCTCCCCCGATGTTTGTGTGATCCCTCTGTTCCATGTGGGTCCCTCCCCCTGGTGTAATCCCTCTTGTCCCTCCCCTGTCCCTGGTGTAATCCCCTTTCCTCCCCCCGGTGTAATCCCTCTGCTCCCCTGGTGTATCCCTCTGTCCTCCCCCGTGTTCATTCCCTCTGTCCTCTCCCCCCCGGTTGTAAATCCCTCTGCCCTCCCCCTGTGTAATCCCTGTCCTCCCCCTGGTGTAATCCCTCTGCCCTCCCCCCTGGTGTAATCCCTCTGTCCTCCCCCCGGTGTAATCCCTCTGCCCTCCCCCTGGTGTAATCCCTGTCCTCCCCCTGGTGTAATCCCTCGCCCTCCCCCTGGTGTAAATCCGTCCTCTGTACTTCCCTCAGCCTCCCCCGGTGTAATCCCTCTGCCCTCCCCTGGTGTATATCTCTCTGCCCTCCCCTGGTGTAATCCTCTTTCCTCCTCCCGGTGTATCCCTCTGCCTCCCCTGGTGTCATCCCTTCGGTCCCCCGTCCGGTGTAATCCCTCTGTCCCCTCCCTGGTGTAACTCCCTCTGTCCCCTCCCTGGGTATCCCTCTGCCCTCCCCCGTGTAATCCCTCTGCTCCTAATCCTGGTGTACTCCCTCTGTCCCCTCCCTGTGTAGCTCCGCTGCCCTCCCCCTGGTGTTAATCCCTTGTCCTCCTCCGGTGTAATCCTCTGTCCCCCTCGGTGTAATCCTCTGTCCCCCCTGGTGTAAATCCCTCTGTCCCCCTCCCGGTGTAATCCACTCTGCCTCCCCCTGGTGTAATCCCTCGCTCGTCCGTGACCCCCTCTCCCCCCCGTTTAATCCCCTCTGTCCCTCCCTGGTGTAATCCCTCTGCCCTCCCCCTGGTGTAATCCCTCTGCCCTCCCCCTGGTGTAATCCCTCTGTCCCCCTCCCGGTGTAATCCCTCTGTCCTCCTCCTGGTGTAATCCCTCTGTCCCCCTCCCGGTGTAATCCCTGCTTCCCCCTGGGTAACCCTCCTGGCCCCCCCCCTGGTGTAATCCCTCTGTCGCCCCTCTCCCGGTGTAATTGCCCGTCCTGCTCCCTCGGTGTAATCCCTCTGGCCCTCCTCCCAGTGTAATCCCTCTGTCCCTCCCCCGGTGTATGTAATCCTCTGTCCCCCTCCGGTGTATCCCTCTGTCCTGAGTGGAGACTCATTTACTGCTTGTAGTTGGGGCCCTCTGCAGAGCGACAGCTTCCCGTCTCCAGATCCGATCACAAAACTCTCCGGTCTTCAGATCATGGCCAGGGCGTGACCCCCGGGGAGATGAAAGCGAGTAGGTCACTCTTCCGTCACGGTGGGAAAGTAAAGGAAGGAGGAGGATTAAACACAGGAACCGTCAGCCTTACTTTCCCGGACTCAACCCGGGCCGAGCCTCGGCACAAAACGAACAAGCCTTTGAGGCGTACGCTGATTTTGCGCTGCTTAGTAAAGTTCGGCCCAAAATGTGTCTCAGAAAAGAATAAATTTTACTTCAAGAAAAGTCTCTACAAAGATATAGCAGGTTTAAAGCCCCCTCTCTATGAACGGGCGGGAATCCCACTACCCTTTATATGTTAGCTATTGTTTGTTTATTGTTATACAGAATTGAAGCCGGGTCACCTGCAGCTGTTTTTATCTCTGGGGACCCCACAGTCCCAGGATACTAGTTGCGTTGCTAGTGTTTTCCTCTCATTAAGGGAAATCCAAAATGGCCACCAAATGTCGCTGGTCCCGCCAGCCAATAGGAAGGCCACAATTTAATCGGGTATGGTGGCAGTGTAGGTTCCTATTGGATGACCGTTTGTTGCCCAGAAGTAACACACTGGTAACTAAACCAGTGTGTCTCAGAACAAAGGCTAAATATAGTGCGATTTACTTCCGGAAAACTCCTCCTGGTTCACATAATGGCCCGCTTCTCGGATATCCCCGCCCCGCAGGGTCAATAGGAAGCCGTGACATCAATTCCGGCGCGGCTTCCTATTGCCCCTCGCGACACAGAGGTTTTGAAAAGCAGGGATATACCGGCGCCACCCTCAGAGTCTGTATGTCTAGAAGCAGGGGGTCCCCTGAGGCGAAATGAATGGGGGTCAGCTCCAAGGACACCCTGCTTCCATCCTATATTAAAAATTAATTTGCCACAACAATGGCCCTCTTGGATGGGTGAGCATGTCTAAGAACTAAAACGTTACCATTTTAAAGTGTCTGAATTTCGTAGCACAAAAAAGGCGTCGGTCGCCCACGCGGGCCCCCGGAACATGTCGCGGGCATCCTTTTTATTTGGGTCCATGCAGAGAACGCCCCGCCGCTGCTCGTCTTCCGGGGCCTGAAGCCCGGGCAGTGAGCCGTGAGTCGCCCGTACCAGAGCGTCCCAAACGTGGCACTAACTGCGCCACGATGGTCAGGCGGCACCTGCCAACACAATGTGGGTATCAATGCATTCTCAGCCTGGTGGAGCGCTGGGCGGGGCCTCCACCCGCGCAGTAAATGCGGGAGGTTGCTCACCGAGCTGAACTTCTCTTTCTGCGGTCCGCAGCTGTTCAGCAGCCTATTCTTCATGCTCATTGTCAGGATGTCACCGGTGGCGGTGCCGCAGTAGAAGCAGCTGTCATCTTCTGCCACCTGGGGGAGGTGTGTGGATTAGGGGTGGCATGTCAATGAGAAGGGTCACGAGCGCACGGAGAAGATGGAAAACAATCAGACGACTGCACCGCTGGAAGCCGCTGGTAACTCCTCCAGTACTGGAGCCTGATCACCAGTCACGGTGTCAAATCCTTCACTATAGCAGAGATAGTGAAGTCCATATATATATTTATATATATATGTATATGTATATTATTTCTGGGATGTTATTGGTGTTTTAAGGCTTCTGCTTTCTCCCACATGTAGGAGTAAAGAGACGGTCACACGGGACAAGGAGAGGGGACAGTAACAGCGGGAGAGGCATGGTGAGAGGCAGGAGAGGGGACAGTCACGTAAGAGAGGCATGGTGAGAGGAGGAGGAGTGACAGAGACAGCGTAGAAGGCATTGATGAGAGGGGATGAGGGGACATTAACAGTAGAGAGGCTGGATGAGGTGAGAGGATGAGAGGGAACAGTACAACAGCGGGAGAGGCATGGTGAGAGGGAGGAGAGGGGACAGTAACAGTGGGAACCATGTGTTACGTAGGGATGAGAGGGGAACATTAAACAGTGGAGAGCATTGTATGAGGAGGAGAGGGACATACCAGGGATGAGGCTGGTGAGAGGGAGAGAGGGGACAGTAACGAGAAGAGGCTGGTGAGGGGAATGAGGGGACTAACGAGAGGAAGCATTTGGAGAGGAGGGAGGGGAAACGTAACACGGAGAGCATGGTGAGAGGGAGGAGAGGGACTGTAACATCAGGCATGTGACTAGGGCGGAGAGGGGACAGTAAACAGCGGGAGATGCATGGTGAGAGGTGCCCTCTATACACACACACACACACACACAACTGCCCTCTATACACCCACACACACACACACACACACACAACTGCCCTCTATACACACACACACACACAAAACTGCCCAGTTCACATACACAAAACTGCGCCCCATACACACAGGGTGCCACTCTGAGACCCCCCGCAGCCCCCTGCCCCTGGGGGTGCCACCCTGAGAGCCCCGCAGCCCCCTGCCCCTGGGCTGGGAGTGCCACCCTGAGACCCCCACAGCCCCCTGCCCCTGGGGACCAACCCTGAGACACCCTGCAGCACCCTGCCCCTGGGGGTACCACCTGAGAGCCCCGCAGCCCCCTGCCCGGCTGGGAGTGCCACCCTGAGACCCCCAGCCCCCTGCCCCTGGGGTGACCACACCCGAGACCCTGCAGCCCCCTGCCCTGGGGTACACCCTTGAGCCCCGCAGCCCCCTGCCCCCTGGGAGTGCCACCCTGAGACCCCGCAGCCCCCTGCCCCTGGGAGGTGCCACCCTGAGACCCCGCAGCCCCTGCCCTGGGGTACCACCCTGCAGACCCCCGCCAGCCCCCTACCCCTGGGGGTCCCAACCCTGAGAACCCCCGCAGCCCCCTGCCCCGGGAGTACCCACCCTGAGACCCCGCAGCCCCCTGCCCTGGGGTGCCACCTGAGACCCGCAGCCCCCAGCCCGGTGCCACCCTAGAGCCCCGCAGCCCCCTGCCCTGGGCTGGGAGTGCCACCATGAGAGCCCGCAGCCCCCTGCCCTGGGAGTGCCACCCTGAGAGCCCCGCAGCCCTGCTCTGGGGGTACCACCCTGGACCCCGCACCCCCTGCCCCTGGGATGACACCCTGAGAGCACCGCAGACCCCCTGCCCTGGGAGTGCCACCTGAGACCCCGCCAGCCCCTGCCCCTGGGGTACACCTGAGACCCCGCGCAGCCCCCTGCCCCTGGGGGTACCACCCTGAGACCCCCCGCAGCCCCCGTGCCCCTGGGAGTACCACCCTGAGACCCCGCAGCCCCCTGCCCCCTGGGAGTGCACCCTGAGAGCCCCGCAGCCCCCTGCCCCTGGGGGTGCCACCCTGAGACCCCCGCAGCCCCCTGCCCCTGGGGGTACCACCCTGAGAGCCCCGCAGCCCCCTGCCCCTGGGGGTACCACCCTGAGAGCCCCGCAGCCCCCTGCCCCTGGGGGGTGCCACCCTGGCCTCTGACCGTTAAACCCGATGATGGCCTGGAGTTCCAGCTGCGGCACCTCGCCCTGCTCGGCCATGGCTGCGGCCTGTGCTCCTTCTCCGAGCGCGTCCTCCCGTCTCCTAGCAACCGCCTCTGCTTGTTTACTGGTCGCTATGGAGACCGGATCACGGCGCCCGCGCGTACACTGCCCAGCTAGTGATCTGACTGATCTGACTGCGCATGCGCTTACCATACCCAGCCAGTGATCTGCACACTTGCACAAGGCTACTCACTAATCAGATAAATCAGTAACAGAAAGATAAAAGCACCAAAGTGTATATTTCTGCAGGACAAATAGGTTTAGTTGTCAATCACCCCAACAATAGTAGGTGTATAGCAAAGATTAGATAAGTTCAATTATTTATTAATATGTGCAAATTATGATATATATATTTATATCAAATGGTGTGTGTGTGTGTGTGCGCGCGCGCGCGTGTGCGTGCGTGCGTGCGTGCGTGCGTGTGTGTGTGTGTGTTAACAAAGATGTACTATACATAAGGTGACCATATTTTTTTGAATTGACAAACCGGGACAAATTTAATGAATCATAAAATTATTTATTTGAAATTGATTTGTTTGCCCTTTCAACAGTAATTGCATATTTATAATAACAGCCATGGCTTTAGGAAACTTTTTTTTTTGCACTTCCAATAGTATTTGCAAACATTTGAATTTGCCACCAATTGCATTAGATCTATTTGATCCTTATCAGAGGAGTGAATTGGTGTCAGGATACGTTTATGTTTACACATTATTATACGTTTGCAATTGAAATTGTTGCTTTAACTGTATCCACTTTCAGGCAACTTGTTTCTTCAGACCAAACACTTAACTAAACCAGAGGGTCTCAACTCCAGTTCTCAAGACCCGCCAACAGGTCAGGTTTTCAGGAAATCCCTGCTTCAGCACAGGTGGCTCAATCAATTGAACTTTGGGGTCTATGCAAGCCGCCACGTCACTCTTGTTTTCATCCCCTTCCACCAGTTTTCCGCCATCTTCTAAGCCCGGCTCACCGCGCTCTTACACACACGGAGACGCGCGCATTGATAGTTCATGTAATCGTTTTATTGGTTTTCAGGGCCTTGTATCAAAACTGACCGCTGCATAAGCCTAAAGAAATAAGCATAGGACGGTATAGGAGAAGACACCAGCTTATAGTGGCAGTAGGTTTGAAGTTCAATTCAGCCATTGCTAAATGTGTGTGATTTCTGGCAAGTCACTTAAAACATACAGGGTATTATATGAGTGGCCAACTCCAGTCCCACCAACAGGCCAGGTATTATCCCTGCTTCAGCACAGCTGGCTCAATCAGTGGCTTAGTCAGAATGACTGAGCCACCTGTGCTGAAGCAGGGATATCCTAAAAACCTGACCTGTTTGGTGGCCCTTGAGGACTGGAGTTGGCCACCAATGCTTTAGATCATGGAGCTGTGCAGTGCTCAGCTGCAAAATCTCACTAGGTGGATGTCTTGGCACACCAGTGATTTCCACCCCTGAGGTGGCTGCGTGCAGACACCATTAGGATGCTTGCAAAGTACATTGTCGGTGTTGTAGGGACACAGGGTGTCCTGTCCTGATTCTTGCAGCAGAATGTACATTTACTTACACTGTAAGTAAATATGGGTTTATATAACTTCTTCATACTTGGTGGGTTCAGTTTAAAGAAGCCCTATAAAATCTTTCTTCTCATTAGAGAAAGGAACCAGAAAATGTTCCCATGAAGTGTTCCAAGGGTATCGTCAGCACCTGTCCCTAATGCTTTCAAACCCCCATAGTAATATACCAGGGGAGGCCAGCTCCAGTCCTCAAGGGCCGCCAACATGTCAGGTTTTAAGGATATCCCTGCTTCAGCACAGGTGGCTTAATCATTGTCTCCAATTCCAGTCCTCAAGGGCCACCAAGAGGTCAGGTTTTAAAGATATCCCTGCTTCAGCCCAATCAGTGGCTCAGTCTTTGAATGAGCCACTGATTAAACCACCTGTGCTGAAGTTTCCCTGCAACCTGACCTGTTGATGGCCCTTGAGGACTGGAGTTGGCCACCTCTGTAATATACAGTAAGGACTATCCTAAAGGATATCAGTGCATGTCAGGGGGAGCTGGCGTGGTCACCATACACACAGGTACACTGATGACTGCTGGAATAGGGATGCACAGAATGTACACAAGATGGAGACACATCCGCTCTCGGTTGACATAAGGTTCTTCATCAGCACGCAATGCATAGTGTGAATGGACACACAAATAATGTGTGTAGCTTCCATAACCCCTTATTACCGACATGTCCAGGCTACTGTCCGCTGAATGACAACTTGCTTAGATTGTTCCCGGCGGATGGTCACCTCTCCTTAGCCTTTTATTCACGTATTTTTAACTTGCATTAGCAACAAGCGGTTTGGCAATGCAGAATGACTGTTTTAGTAAAGCCAGAATCCCCCCCGTTTGAAATAATATAAAGGCTGGCATGTGGGTACATGGTATAACTCTGACTTTCTCCATTCCACCGGTCAGTCTCCTGAAAAGGTCTATCGTGTCACGCATAGAGTTGCTTAGCAAAGGCAGTGTGGGCATTGGCACAGGTGGCGATGGAGAGTGATGGTGCACTGTAGGCTTGATACTGGGTCCATGAGTGGCACTGGTTGGCCATCGCACCAGTTCATGCGGCATTATCTCAGGTGGATCACGAATTCTGACACCGCCAGACCTCCAGGTGCTGGATGTGGAAGTTCTCCTGGCAAAGCGGGGGGTTGTCGAAGGTCTCGCAATGCTCCGTTCTCCCGATATTCAGGTCGGCATCGATGTTTAAGGCTTGTCCTCCTCCACCACCTGAAAGGAAACGGCAGAAGGTCCATCAGAAAGGTCCTGAGCCTTTACTTCGTACTCTCACAGGGCTTTCTCCCAACTGGAACAGCTTCTCTACACACCACCACTTTGTTTATTGAAGGGCTCTTAAATCAAACTTGGCTTCTCTACCTCAAAGTTCTTCATTAACCCGGAGAGTCCCGAAGGTGAAAAGAGTGGTGTTAGGTTCAGGGGGATCCCGCAGATACAATGGGATGCTTGGCTGCGACCAAACTGCCGCCGGCACTCCGCCACCATGCATGTCGCCGCCAGCACGACTCGCCACCATTTTTAAAGGGCACTATGTGCGCACCTGCCGCCATCTTTAAAGGGCACCTCGCGTGGCTGCGCCGCTACTCGAATCTCCAAGCCACGGAAAAAGTAAAAATGTTTTCTGGCTGCTGGCGGGCGCGGTGTGGCCTGCTGGGAACACGCACGGGCATGCTCACAAATGGCGTCAGAGTGGCAGCTTTAAAGATGGCGGCAGGGAGATGCTGACAGTGGTAAGGTGTCCTGCGGTGAGTTGTGCCGGCGGCAACATGCGTGGTGGCAGCCAAACATCCTAGACCGCCCCCCAGACCACCCCTGTAAAGATGGGGTTAGAAATTGTGGGGGGGAGGGGAGATAAGGAATTGCTGCCCTTGAAGTGAGTGATCCGGGTTCAGACCCCATTATTGGCGCCTTGTGAACTCGGGAATGTCCCCTAAATGTCCCTGTTTCCCAGGCACCAAAACTTAAATTGTAAACTATACAGGGCAGAGACATATATATGTGCAGAGATGTATACACCGTCAGTGACCTAATGACTACTAGCTGTACTTGACATAACATACGCAGATCTGGCAGATGTGAAAGGTTATTAATTAAACATTCAAGCATTTTTATTTATTTTTTTAACTTACATTTTTTAATCAAAGATTTCTCTAAAGACACAATTGTCAATTTCTGGCCTCTTTTCCGACTAAGTGAATCACACGATCTGACTATTGATAGAGCCACGTATGGTCCATGACTAAAAACAGGCTTGGGTAGGTAAAGGCATGTTTCATCAAACGTTTGTCCTGGTGACATATTGATGGTCATTGAAAAAGCCAATCGTATGGGACATTGTTTTCATTTGGAACTGAATGGTAAATCACTGGCCATCTCTGGGTGAGTGCCAGGCCGTTCAGCCTATCACAGAGGGATGTGCAGACATTCTTAGAGAAATATATATATAGAAACGATTGGTCTTCTTTGACCTTGGATAAACCACACAGGTTGGCTTCTCTCAGTGGGAAGACATGGATACCCTCTGCATGTTCCACTTACCGACAATGATGCCTAGGTTGGATCCCGACATGAACATGGATGCTGTTTTAGACGGCAGCTGGAAGTGCCGGACGGACAGGAACGGAGAAAGCTTACCCAGTCCTCCTCCTCCCGGGACCGTTAGGAAGTTCGACATTTGGGAGGGGCTGCTGGGAGCCGACGACAGGGTGGGGGAGGAAGATCGCCGAGGGGACGGCGCGAGGCAGGCGCCGTGAGAGTAGGAACGGGGTCTTGAGCGGGGAGATGGTGGGGCCGCCTTCCCCATCTCCGGCTTCTTCACGACCACCCACTCGAACCTCTCCATTTCTGGGCGCATCTAACATGGTAAGGAACAAGAGCAACGGAGTAAGATATAGGGAGTAATATCTACTAAGATTGCAGTGGAATGCAAGAGTGCATGCGTCGGAAGGCATGCGTCGGAAGGCATGCACGAGTACACACGTATCAGTAGCAGACATTCTTCCTCTGTAGGGTCAATGTAAGAAGGCCACATTGGTGCAATTCTGGAGCAAAACAAACTGCACCGGGTGTATCAAAAGTCAAAACCCTATTGATTTAAATTAGACTTCTTTTTCTTTGATGCATTTGGGGGCAGATTATTTTTGCCCCACAATGGCACCACTTTGGCCTTAACACAAAGAGGGGTTCTTTACTAAAATCTCCCAACTGGGCAAAGGGATGTATCACATTGATCAAAGGATTCCTTTGACATTTTTTGCACTGCTTTTGGCCCCGTTTTGCAGCAGAATTTAGTCATTAGGCCCCGTGGGCACCCTATGAATTGGTGTTTGGTTGCATTTCAGCCGCTGTCAATATTTATCGCCGCCTGTTGGATGGAAGAAGGTGGCGGTAAGAAGACTTACGCTGAACACAAAGCATTCTCCCGTGCCGAAAAAAGTGGCCACTTGCCCGCCACATTTCTTTCGTTCGCTCCAGTCGGACGACAGGAAGGCGCCGCACACCTAGGAAAGAAATATATATATATATCTCTTTATATAGCGCCATCCAGGTGCACAGCGCGTCGCAGCAGTAACACACGTGACATCATAATAATAATAATAATACAACACGGAGTGGGACTAAGCGCTTCAGACAGGAAAAGGAGTCGCTGGCCCGAGGAGCTTACAATCTAAGTGATGGAGAAATAACGCATCACCTCATGCCGCAGCAGGGCTATGCCTCAAGCGGGCGCGGTTTGAGGTGCAATCTCCTGTAGGCGGCTACAAAACAACCTTTTATAAAGACTCTAACAGTCTGATTGGCTTCCTTACATAAATGTAGCCGTGCTAATAGCAAATATTTGGCTGCTTTCATTCATTCAAAGCGATTGGCCCATCTCTAGTTAGGAGAGCCTTTTGCATGTGGTGTTGGGATATCCTGGCGGGGCTGCGTTGGCTAAAGAATTGAACTAAATGACCCTCACGTATGACAAGAGGAACAGATAAGTATTTAACTATATAATGTGTCATAGTGGCTCACGTGGCACTGAGGATTCTGGTCTTTCGTGGCTCCAAAATAATACACAGGATATTGCTCCATATAACTGCTTAATTAGTAAGGCCACCACTTGGATCCCAGAGGCGCCTTCATCAGGTTCCGTTACAGAACATTTGGGGATTTGCTTAAAACTATCTAAAGGGTTAACTTTTTCCAGCACTGCGGTTTTTCGCCCCCCCCCCCACACCCCGCACGGCAGCAGCAGATTGCGTCTTGGGAACAACTTACCTCGCCCGCCGTGGTTTTGATGAGTAGGATCGTGGGCTCATAACCTTCACAGTGGGAGAAAAACCTGTGGACCGAAAGCTTGCGTTAGTACGGGACGGGATACATCATGTCCTGGGAAGAGAGAAGGCGGGACTCCAGTGTGTCTTGGCAAAAAATGTGGCAGCCAGCGGCGGATTTCCAAATTTGCCGCCCCGTGGCACGTGCCTGTGTCTGCCGCCTACTTGGTGTCGCCCTCCAGCGCCTTTGGAATCCTGGCGTCAAATGACGCCGCGACGGCCCCAATGCAACGTCTCGCGGCGGCGCGTTGCCATGGAAACGCAAAGTCGTTACGTCATTTGACGTCGGCAACGAGACGCCGTGTGACGTCCCGGTGGGGGCGTCCGCAGCGTCACTTGACGCCAGGATTCCGAAGGAGCAATAGGAGGCGGCCGACAGAGGCAAGTAGCTTCCCATTAGGTCCGATAGGCCGAGAGCGCGGCAAAATTATATGGAGGCGGAAGTTTTTGCCGCCCAAAAATGTTGCTCGCGTTGGCCCGCGCCAACCTTTGGGGTGCAATCCTGGAAGCAACTTAAGTTGAATAAAATGAGCGATTGTAACCCACCGCCTTAAGTATTAACCCCTTACCCACTACACCACGCGTCCCCCCGTGAAGAATGTGCCGCTGTTACCTTTGTAGGCTGTAGCCGTGATCTGCGGTGGAGAATAAGAGGACCGGGGGGAACAGGGAGAACCGCTCCGGGATCCAGGACCACACGACCCGCATCTCCTGGGCCGTGACTATCACGGAGGTAAAATTCAGCAGGTCCACGGACAGGTGAGCAGGCTGCCTGTGTGAGGAGGAAACGTGTGTCTGTCACGGCAAGGGTCACATAGTGTCAATCCCTGCAAAGGGGTCATCACTCTGGTTTACCAGCTCCCAAATGTTTTTTTTTTACTATGTCACCCATCAAAATCATAGTGGGGGTAGTCCGTCTCACCTGCCCCACCCTTTAGATTGTAAGCTCTTCTGAGCAGCTGAGATTGCTTGACTCCAGTCCTCAAAGCGCCCCCAGCAGGCCAGGTTTCAGAATATCTCAGCTTCATCACAGGTGGCTCAATAAGTCCCTGCTTCAGCGCAGGTGGCTCAATCACTCCCTTCTTCAACACAGGTGGCTCAATCAGTCCCTGCTTCAGCCACCTGTGCTGGTATGAGGACTGGAGTTAAGCACCCCTAGCTTGACCAATTGTGTTTGTCCATGGCGGCCAAAATGCAGTAAGAAAAGTAGGGATACTGAGCGTCAGCGCAAAAAAGCCCAATCCTTCTAAACATGGTAGCACAATTCTAGTAGTCCTGATGCCGTGTGGTGGATCGGTCATAGGTTATGACAGGGGTAGCCAACTCCAATCCTCAAGGCCCCCTCCCCCCCCAGCCAACAGGTCAGCTTTTCAGGATATCCCAGCTTCAGCACAGGTGGCTGAATCAGAGGCTCAGTCAAAGATGATGATGGTGACACATTATCTCTCACAGTTTGCACTCCCGGGGACTTCTCACGGGGTCTTCTGCAGTTGACTCCAATGTTGTTACCCCAGGCGGGACGGACCGTCTCGTATATAAATCTAGTGATATTGTCTTCCATTGTACAATCAGTGAAAAGTTACTAAGTAACATCTCTGCCAATGGGAGCCCCGGCACTCGGGGTAGGGTTTAATAAATATATTCAGCACCACGGTCCGGTACCAAGGGTGTGTGTATACCATTCTGTTTACGCCATGTTTAATAACTGGTTATTGTCCTTAGGCACATTGGGTTTTAAAAATAAGAGTCTGATCTCCGTGCTCTGCTTGTGATGAGGGTTTCCAGTTAACACGAAACGCGTCTGGTGACATCACGAAGCAGGAGGCCAAAGCTGAGCTGTGATTGGCTGCTGCCGATTAAAATGCAAAGGTTGTCGCAACTGTAAATATCCACCCGGCCTCTGTGATCAGGCATAATACACACGCAGATTCATATAAATAAGCTATTCATAGTGCCAGAACTAAATGGGTCATTACATTGTGCCTCTAATGGCCATCATTCTTTGGGAAATATCAAAGAAGGGTGTGTCACCGTGCTGGTCCCTTCTCCCATGGAGTAACACAGGAGGGGGAGGGAGGATCGGGTGTGATACCTGGTATTGGACCAACAAGTAGTTGATATGTTACAAGCTTTCCAACCTCTCAGGGTCAGGGGAACCTGATGAAGGACCCCGAGAGGGTGGAAAGATGGTAATATACCAACTACATACTTGTTTGTCCAATAACAGGTATCACAACCCCTACTCCCTCCCCCTCCTGTGTTACTCCATGGGAAATATCACACATTTTAAGCAAGAGTTTGCAACCGCACCAGGCTTTAAGTAAACTGTTCTCTTTACGTAGAAGTCTCTTTTTTTTTAGATCTACAAAAGTTCTGTACTATTTGCTGCTCTTATAACATATTGCAATAGAGTATATCACAACATAGGACCAGTTTATATAGGATAACAATGCTTCCATAAGGACTAGAAAACAATCACCTATGGTTCAAGATACCCTCTGTTATCTACACTCTGCTTCCAGCATTAAGAGGTGACTCTGATTCAGATATAGGAGTCTGCATGTTCGCCCTTCTTGCCGATAGCCATTTAGGGACTTGCCCTCCTTGGATACATTTAATCCTCTTTAAACCTATTCCTTTTTTTGCAGTGACCATATCCAGTGATCTGAGTTCCACAGGTTGGTTGTGTATCAAGTCAAGAAGTGGTTTCCATTTCTTAATGGACATTCAACTAGGTGGCTCTGACCAGAGCAGTAAGACGGAGTGTGTTTAGATTACACGTGGTCTGCTTACCTGGGCTGCATCACCGTTATGCCTCTCTGCGACAAAGCCTTCCTGTTGGCCATCTGCAGAAGCCAGATCTCCTTGTAGGAGAAGAGCCTGATGCTGAATGCTTTCTCCAGGAGCTTTTCCACTGGCACATGGTGGGCGATGTTCTTAACGAAATCCTGGATGTCCGCCCGAACGTCCTCAACCTCGGACTCTACTTGAATTCTGTAATGCTTCAGCAGTGCCAGCGTCACACGGTACAGCACCTTGTTGCCCTCCAGCAGGAAGACATCAAAGACTCGGATGACGTAATCAAATGGCAGGTCTCCGAAGATCCACATCAGCCACTCCGAAAAGACCTCCGCTGGCCTTTCGGAGCTGGTGGTGATGAACTTGTGCCCGACCTGGCAGTACTTCTTGGCTAGGTCTCCGAAGGTCATGCAGGAGGCCTCGTGGGCCAAGAAGCTCTGGTCAATGTAGCACTTGTGGGGTTCCACGCAGGAGATGAGGCGGCAAGCCCTCTCGAAGCACTCTGCTTCATCCTCGCTGAAATGGAGCAGAAGGGCCACAACTGCGGGCAAGGAAGGGCAATAGGTGATGTCCGGAAACTGGTTTCCAATACAGATGAGTATCTTCTTGACCGCAGCCTCGCCTCGAGCGTTGAGGCAGTAGGTTGGCAGGACGCAGCCGTCCAGGAAATCTGGCAAGGGGTGGTCACTTACCCCTTGGTTACCAAACAGTCGGTTGGCCACATCATGGTAGACTTTTGCATCTGGCGTAACCAGGCGACAGCGGATGCTCTTGATTATTTGGTTGTAGGCCTCAGCCCGTAGGCTTTGTCTGCTGGCCCAGCGTCCTTCCCTGGCCATTCGCTTCAGGTCCTTGTGGGTATGGGGGAGGTCCAGCGGAGACGGGCTCCTTTCTTGCTTCAAGACGGGGAATTGGTCCCAGTCCACGAAATGCCCACAATCGGTGTACGAGGTGGGGTCAATGTCCCAGTCATCTGTTTCTGGGATGATGAGTAATGGGGGTTCACACGACATGCTCATCTCTGCAGGACAAAGATAACAAATGTCACTGTCAATCAATTATCTGGAATGAGCGATACAGACTTTTTGATGTCACTTGTGGAGGGAGAAACGTAGGAGGATCACATTAAATGTGTGGAACCGAAATCTATGGGGGGTACCCCGTGCAAAAGGGAGAGTGCGTCCAAAATGAGGGCGACACATGGTATGTGTCCCTAATGTCAGTGTGTGAGGATAGGGTGAGAGGTATATGTCCCTGATGTCCCTAAAAGGTGGCTCAATCAGTCCTAGCGTCAGCACAGGGGGCTCAATCAGTTGCTGCTTCAGCACAGGTGTTTGATTGGGCCACCTGTGCTGAAGCAGGGATATCCTGAAACCCTGACCTGTTGGTGGCCCTTGAGGACTGGAGTTGCCCACCCCTGCTCTGATGAGTCTGTGTGGGGTTGTGCTAGGCAAAGCGTTAACGTCTTCTGAGAGTTGACATACAAATGCTGCCTGTCCCTGTTTACCCTGTTGGAGGCAGCGGGGTGTGACCCTATAAGAAACTAAAATCCCGATGATACTGACAGACGGTGACAGTCCCAGTATCACGTGGCAGGGACACGGAGTGGAATCCAGCAATATTTACAACAAACCCCGTCAGGCTGTTTACGCTGTTTTTGAGGTCAAAATATGCCCTTGTTTTCAGCCTCAGTCTTTACATAGAAAATGTAACATAGCTCGTCTTACAGTGATACGGAGTATCTCTGAACACTTCCATCCCGTGAAATAATGAGAGAGAGAGAGAGGGGGGGAGAGAAGGGAGGGGGGGGGGGGGGGGGGGGGGGGGGAGAGGGGGGGGGGGGGGGGTGAGGGGGGGGGGGTGAGGGGGGGGGGGGGGAGAGAGAGGGGGAAGAGAGCGGGGGATGAAGGGGAGTAGAAAGGGGATGAGAGAGAGAGGAGGTCGTGAGAGAGACATTACGGTGGTATATTTTGTGATAGTCTGTATTATGCCTGCCATTGGAAACAGTGGAAACTCAGTGATATCCTGCGTTATACCGGGGTATCCTGCGTTATACCGGGGTATCCTGCGTTATAACGGGGTATCCTGCGTTATAACGGGGTATCATGCATTATACCGGGGTATCCTGCGTTATAACGGGGTATCCTGCGTTATACCGGGGTATCCTGCGTTATACCGGGGTAAAACGACCGATCCCACCAGAGGGCCCAAAGGAATCACACCCTTCTGTAAGCTTACCCTATTGTTGGCTGCCTCCTTTCCACGACTTAGCCTTGTTTCCCCCCTGGACATTGTATTTCCCGTTTTAGCACATGAACCCCCAAAACCCCTTAAAATGGCCCTTCCCCCCTTTCCCCGTTTCCCGACTCCATTCGCACGCACACCCCGACTATGCCATTCCGTCCCCCCTTTCCCCTGCTCTACTCTCTGCTCCCAACCCCCCCCCCTTTACCCTTGTGCCAAGAACGTCCCTGAAGCTCCCGGCCCCTCCCTCTATTATATTAATATCCAGTTGACGGGCACTCGCAGAAAACCTGATAAATGTGCAGAGGTTTATTACAGTAAAATGTACGTTTTCGCTCCGCGCTGTGACCTTTCTCATAATTACCGGGCGAAAACGTAGATTGTGCTGTAATAAATCTCTGCGCGTTTAGCAGGCTTGCTGCGAGTGCCTGACAGCTGGACATTCCTCACTCAGTACACCCAGGTCAGTCGGCTGTTTTTTAAATGCATATATATTTATATTGAACTGTTCCAACAGAAACGTTTAGCACTGAATGAAAAGACTGCTGTGCCTGATACATATTGTAAGTGGGTGAATGGCTGGCGCAGACGGGTCTTTTTGAGGGAATAAAACAGGAACCGTTCTCAAGACCAAAACGTCAACTTGTTTAATAAATACATTTATTCCCTCAAAAAGTCCTGTTTGTGCCAGCCATTCACCCACTCTACTAATTTATATTTACTTGAGCACCAAGACACACACACAGTGTCACAGAGCACACACACAGTCACAGAACACACACACACACACTCACTCACAGAACACACACACTCGCTCACAGAACACACACACTCGCTCACAGAACACACTCACTCACTCACAGAACTCACTCACAGAACACACACACACAGTCACAGAACACCCGCACTCACAGAACACACAGACTCAGCAGTCACAGAACACACGCACACCTCCTCGTATATAAAAAGACAAAAGCCTGTTAAATAAATAAAAATAATGATCCTCATGAGACTGCTACAATCATCCCTTTGTGCTTCTAAAGCTCGAATGAGATGGGACACAGTTGTTATCCTCACCATTCCGCTGTGTACCTTGGCTTTGATAACCCTGGATTTTTCAAGAAGCCTGCAATGTATTTAACGTTTCAAATGTAATGTAGCTTTGGGCTGAATAGGTTGGGAAATGTCCAGGCCCACTTTCACCCCTACAAAACGGCTTTGGGATCTGTGCAGTCCTCTGCTTTAACACTCTACAGTTTAATCTGACTTTTCTGATTCCCGAAATGTTAGTTTAATTTCCTCATTTAATGCAGATCTGTTAGCCGGTGAGGTTTCCAGCCCTGTCCCTGTCCACATGACGATTTTGACACTAATACCATGACAGAGGCCAAGCCTTTAATACATCATGATCATCTAAATATTATATCAATAACATATAGGTGATATAATAATATCCATTGCATGTGTTTCCTAGCTCCTGTTGACACTACTATTTGTGATTTTAAGAAATGAGGCAGTCTGCAATTAATGCATCAACTTGTATTCCCTAGAATGGAAGTAATTACATTTCTTAATTCTCTCTCTGATTTAATAGGGGCAGGATGAAACCATTAATTAAATACCGACATCAAGTTTGTTACAAAGACTGCATTGTGCTGTATATACAGTATACAGCAGAAGTTAGCTCTGCCCAGGTGTTTAAAAAAACGTTGCCAATCTAACTTGTCTGTGTTAACCTTCTGTAAGCGCATAAGAGTATTCTGTTTTTCATCTAGTCCGTGCTACTTGTGTTTAATATGAAAACAAACGCCCAGCACACAATCATGTTAGTCCCACAAATCTGTTTTTGTTGGGTTTTTTTTTAAAGCGAGGTTATATGGCTTTGCCCAGAGAGCAGTTACAACACTTTTAATTGATGCTGTTTGGACAGCAAACATGTTTAGAAACCAACCTCAGCGGAATATTTCTGCATCAAAACTGCAATCGGAAAGAGAGCCTTGTAGGAAATGTAACCTCGTCAATGCCAAAAAGAGAAGGCCGGTCTCTGGCAGGGAAGGGGTTACACTGAATCCACACCACCTAGAACAAGGGTGGGCAAATCCAGTCCTCAAGGGCCACCAACAGATCATGTTTTCAGGATATCCCTGCTTCAGCACAGGTATTGAGCCTCCTGTGCTGAAGCAGGGATATCTTGAAAACCTGACCTATTGGTGGCCATGAGGACTGGAGTTGGAGTCAATGACTGTGCCACCTGTGCTGAAGCTGGGATATCCTTTAAACCTGTCCTGTTGGTGGCCCTTGAGGAGTGGAGTTGGCCTCCCCTGTCCTAGAATCCTTTGGGCAACCTCATGGCAGTTTGGACTCTTTGTAATTTCAGGTAATAAGAGGGGTTGCTTATTATATAATGAGACGTTTTATCTGTAACTTACCAGCCACTGAGCTTTCTGATCTCAGGCCTTATTCTATATAGTAAGATAGCTGAGGACAGTGGCGTTTCCCTGCGGTAGCAGCGGATTGACGCTATTGCACTTTGTAGGATAAGGCACTTTGTCTCATTACAAGAAATTGTCTAGAATGAAAGGGGGGGAAAAAAATATGATTTTACCACAAAGTGATAGTAACTCAACCCCTGTAGTGCCTCAATACTGTTCGTGGCCTGTGCGATTTCTAAAAGCCGGTATTAAATGTATTGTTTCTGTGCTGGTGAAACACAAACATTACAGGCACCAAGGATTAGGCGCCTGTAGCGCTCAGGAGGTTTTAACTCCGCATGTAAGGCCCATATTTAGTAAATGGTGCTATGCCATAAGAAGTTTTCTGGCACCTCACATGCGAACACGGTAGAGTAAATACAATCCGGAGTGTCAGTTGATGAACCCAGATCCGTCGGACGGTTTCATGTAACAAGTGGGTATGTTGGTGCCCGCAGGTTGTCTGCTTACGACGCCACCTACAGCCTGACCCAGGAAATTGCTGAGAAAATCCATGAACGGAACCGCTACCTGCGAAACGGGGAGAGTCCAGTGAAGGTATGCGTGTACATGTTTATTTATACAGCGCCATTCCGGTACTTAGCACTTCACAGCAGTAATACACGGGACATGGGAATAAGCGCTGCCCCGCAGAGCTTACAATCTAAGTGACAATGTGGGCTGGCCAGAGGTTGTCGGCTCCCTTGCTGTGTACTCTGCACGCTGCTTTTTACAGATATTTACGTGGCCCGCCGGTGACAATATCGGGCAATATTTCTGGAGCGATGCTATTCCGTAAGATCCCTTCCAGTCCCGGGAGACATTCCATGGCCCAATTAAGAAAATGGGCCATACGATTTCTTCTGCCGCTGGAAGATGTCGTTGAGCTCAATCAGTGGCTCAATGACTGAGCCACTGATTGAGTTCCTGTGCTGAAGCAGAGCTATCCTGAAAACCTGACCTGTTATAGGGCAGATCGTGTGGACCAATAGGAGTGCAGGTATTGTAGACCATCATAGCCAGCCCCCCCCCCCCCCATCATGGCCGCGCCCAGCGCGGTTTTTCGCACGCACCGTCAGGCTCGCGTGCTGCAGTGAGCACTGGGGCCGGAGCCTTCGGACACCTGCAGAAAAGGCCCCCAACCCTTTCCACCCCGAGTCTCCGCGCACCCACCCTGGGTGTCCTTTCTCCTGTCCGAGTTCATGGCATGGTACTCGCTGGCAGAACGGCACGGGAAGTATTTTGCTTGTACTAGAAACAGCTCCCCGTAAAGACACACGCACGGGAAAACAACCGCGGCTGTTTGTGGTCACAACAGGAACTGGTGACTGAAACGGACCACGGTACATTAGTCATGTTCTCCGTGGGCTGTGCGCACGTGAGACCAAAACACCGGCTCTTCTAGCAAGCTTATTTTTCAATGGAAATGTTTCCCATGTTCTGTTTTTGTTTTATCCTTTTAAAAGAGCAATTCATGTTTTTTTGTGTTTTTTTTTTTTTTTAACGTAGGGTGGAAGCAGGGGATCGATGGAGCTGAACCCCATTAATTTCAGCTGCGGGGACCCCCTGCTTCCAGAGATACAGTCCTCCAAAGGGGGTGTCGGTATTTCAGCGAAGTTTAAAGCTCCCGCGTCACGCGGGCCAATAGGAAGCCGGACCCGATGAAGTCACAAATTCCTATTGGCCCGCAGGGCGCAACCAATCCTGGCTCTGAAGAGCTTACAATCTGTTTGTAACAGGCACACAGAGCGGACATTGGTCTCAGACCTGGTTGACCTGCTCTCACCCAGCTGGGATATTAAACATGGAGTGGTGGGTGGGGGTCTTTCAGCACATTCTCCTTCCATTACTATGTCATTTGGTCACCCAACGGCTGGTGGGACAGACTCATATGTTCCTTCAGTGTCATTAGGTTGCCTTGTTATTGCAGGGACTGATCTCATGGAGCATGGGTTCCTTCTGGCTCTGTGGTTACAATGATGGCCTCTGTGGGTTACAGGCTCTTTCTGTCTCTGTGTCACTTTGTCATTATGCTGTTGGATGGCGAGACTGATGGGACTTGGTCCCTTCTATGTTTGAGTGACTACATTAACCACACGGCACATTCGGGTGGAGCGTTGCAAGTCTAGAACTAGATTTAAATCTCTGGTTGGCCGATGTCCCACAAAAGTCAGTCTATTTTGCAAACCTGTTCACAGAATACTTTCTTTCTACAGTTGAACGTGATTCTGAGGTCCCTCATGCAGAACCTGAGAGGGAAGATTGACCAGCTGAAGGATTCTTTGCTGAGATCCATATCGACGCGCCAGATGTATCCTCATACTCCACCGTCTAGCACCTTGTTCTCTAACCCAGGTGAAATGTGTTGCTTCACCCCGTCACAGATGGACAAGTCTTGAACTTGCCCAGCTGTGAAATTAATTGACACCACTTACATTTAAGTAAAGGAAAAACATCAGAACTTCAACATGTACAAAGGAAAGCGTGAGGACATGATATGGAGCAAGAGGTCGTGCTCTCAAACTGGAGGGTGGTTGATTCGGAGTAAGTATGAGGAAGTACTTCTTTACCCAAAGAGTAGGGGATGATTGGGACATCCAGTCAGAAGTAGTAATAATAAGAATGCTTCCAACGTTGGTTTCCTACAAGAGAAATGTATCAGCTTATCAAGTGCAGAATAGAAGCCTTCCATTAAGCAGTCTATGGTTTCCGGATAAGGTGGGAAAATGGACAGAGCACGTGGTACAAACTGTCCTTATCTCTTTATTTTATTTATTTGTAATAATGTGTTACCAGGAAGTAATACCTCCTCGTTTTCATACATATCCTGGGCACAGAGTTATGATCACAATACACGGTTACATTAAATGAACAGAGGTTATATATTATATTTAAAGACATTGCATGCACAGTAAGAGATAATATACTGTATGTTATAGGCGTATGTAACAGTTACAGACCAGATTAAAATTGTATTGTATGTCTTTATTTATATAGCGCCATTAATGTACATGGCGCTTCATAGTAGTAATACACGTGGTAATCAAATAAATAACAGATAATATAAATAACAGATCATGGGAATAAGAGCTTCAGACATAAAAGTAACATTAAGAAAGAGGAGTCCCTGCCCCGAGGAGCTTACAGTCTAATTAAAATGTGAGACAGCTTTTTGTTTTGAAAGAACTTAGACCGGAGGTGCTGTGAGAGTCTCCGGGAGATTGTTCCAGTTGTATACAACAAAACACAGACAAAGAAGCCCAAATCTGCTTCCAATGTGACAAAAATAGACAGTGCAATACCTATATATTCTCTTGAAAAAGGGTAATTTAGTTTAACCCTTTGACCAAAGCGTCTTAAGCCTGCTGCCACTTACAAGGCATGACCGTAGCAGGTCCTAACACTCCATGAGTTAAAATTCTTATTAACCTGTATAATTACAGGAAGAATGATCACATTGGATCTGTCGAAACCCAGCTAAATGAAACTGACCTGCCAACTTGGAAAGTGGGGAGGGGCGAGCTTAAACCTTGGGGGGGGGGGCACTACCCTCCCAAAAGCAGCTCGGACCAGCTGCACATAGTTAATAATTTATTATAGATTGTTCCAGTTGCCAGATATATGCTAGGTTATTTAGAAAATAAAATCCCTTTAAAAAAAACTTGACTCGCAGTGCGGTCGCAGAAATACTTCTAAAAGAGTCACCAACCTCTTGGACAGTCAATGGGCTATTTATTGATTGTTTTAATATGATTTATTTGGTAAGAATTCATGTAATCGTTTGGAGAAGGTCCTTTCTGCAGAGCACATTCCTACTTGTTATCGTTGGTATTTCCATACATATTATATTAAACAATAGTACGAAAAGTCCGTCCGTACTTACAGAATACATGAGCATTAAATACATGACCAGTTGGGGTGTCCTTATCTGCTGCTATTTTCCATGTGAATAAAACGGGCGTTCCTGAGATGGGAAGTTCAGTAAAACTGCAGTCGTTCTCTAATATTAATTGCCAGATACGTCCGTGCATTTCTCGGACTGTCCCAAGATGTGACCTCTGGTGCTGCTCAAGGACGGTCAGTACGATCATGTGTCACCTTAGGCTGCACTTATGGTGACAGCGACGTTGCGTCAAAACAAATGCATTGCTGCTGTCGTAAGCGCGACGCGACGGAGCGACGGCTTTGTCGCGATCGCTGAAAGTCATCTCAATTTGATTTTTCTAGCGACCTCAGCCTGCCGTCGCCGGCACGATAAGCGCAGCCTTAGGCAGCAGTGCGAGGTTGTACCGTAATATGCCACAGTCACTGGTGAGTTTCGACTTAACCTGAAACGCGCTAGCACACAGCTGGAAGGAGATCGGAGGCAGAACCTGGTGGATGAGCTGCTGACCAAGGAGAGGCAACTTCAGACGTCTTTCAAGAGTGAAGGCACCGAACCTGACGTAGTGAGGTGAGCCACGAAGCTTGCGCTGCGCTGTTCTGTTGTGTTTCATTTAGATGGCATTTAGATGACAATATGTTTAATTTAGATGGCATTAATGTCTTTAGGGCAGCAGTGGCCAACTCCAGTACTCAACGGCCACCAACAGGTCATTGTTTCAGGATATCCCTGCTTCAGCACAGGTGGCTCAATCAGTGGTTCAGTCGAAGACTGAGCCACCTGTGCTGAAGAAGGGATATCCTGATAACCTGACCTCTTGGTGGCCCTTAAGAACTGGAGTTGGAGTCATTGACTGAGTCACTAATTGAGCCACCTGTGCTGAAGCAGGGATATCCTGAAAACCTGACCACTTGGTGGCCCATGAGGACTGGAGTTGGCCACCCCTGCTTTAAGGCCCTATATAGCAGGCCCCCTGAAGACTCCGCTATTGGATCTTGCCATATGTTAGCGGGCTCCGCAACGGTTTAGAGGAAGCGTAAGCTATCAAATACAGCTTAATGGCAACCAAGTGACTACACAACGAAAAGTGTGTAGTGGATCATGAAGATAACTATGTTTGTGTTGAGGCCCTTGAGCGTTCAGCGCACAAAGCGTAAATGGGGGAAGGTGTAGTGATGCAGCAGCAGTTTATTGTGTAAACAGACATTGCAGGAGATACACCGTAAATCCATGAGTGCAGGCGAGCCTCCAGCCGTGGGGGTGGCATGGAAAACCACAGAGGATATGAATCAAATGTTGCAAACTGGAACATTGCTTCCAAAACAGCGGCAAATTGCAGCATTGTGACCTTGATACATTCACACAATGTGGTTAACACATTCACACAAACCTGATTAAACCTAATCTGGTTTCATTCATGCCAATGTGTCAAGATTCTCTGTTCCAAGTTTTGCTTCTCTTGCTCCAGTGAGGGTTTTGGGGACTGGGTTATAGGAGAAGTTAGAAGTTAGAGTGGGGGTTTGCAACCTTTTTTTGGTTAAGGAACCCTATCATTATATTGGGAAATTCTGCAAAATCTCAACCCTCTCTAATAGCGTGTCTGAGATCAGATGCATTGTAAGGAACCCCAACCCTCTCTAATAGCGCGTCTGAGATCAGATGCATTGTAAGGAACCCCAACCCTCTCTAATAGCGCGTCTGAGATCAGATACATTGTAAGGGACCCCAACCCTCTCTAATAGCGCGTCTGTGATCAGATGTATTGGTACAATTTTCAAATGACCTGACACTTGCAGGGAACGCCCGGGGAACCCCAGTTGGAAAACACTGAGTTAGAGATAAGAGCATGTCAGCACAGGTGGCTCAATCGGCCCCTGCTTCAGCACAGGTGGCTCAATCGGCCCCTGCTTCAGCACAGGTGGCTCAATCAGGGGCTTAGTCTGAGCCACTGATTGAGACTCCTGTGCTAAAGCAGGGATATCCTAAAAACCTGACCTGTTGGGGGGGAGAATCGAGGACTGAGGCCCCCCCTGCACTAGTCAATAGACTTTTTTCCCCTCACTGTTTTTTTTAAGTTAATTTTGGCTACCTTTCATTCATCTGTGTTTAAGCGATACAGCACACCAACAAATCTGTGTCCTTCTTTACAAACGCCGTGCGTGTACCAGTACGATAGCGCGCATGCCAGCGGGGAATGGGACACACACAGCGTGGGATTCATGTAAAGATTATTCAGCAATCTCATTTAAACCATTAGAACGGCAGACCTGGACAGGGCACAGGGGGGGCAGAGGTAACGAAGCGACGAGACCGCCTCGGCTTTCACTTGGAAGCTGCAGTGTTTTGACGTGGCCTGACTCGTGTCCGGCCTTTCCCGGCGTGTCCTTCACCCCCCCCCCCCCCCTTTACCTGAGCTGACAGTTTCCGTTCCCGGACCCCTTGGGTGCCAGCCTCCCCCCCCAGTCCTGCGTTCTGCTTCTCGCTCTGCTGATCACATGTGTTTCCTGGTCCCGACTCGCTCGCGCTCTCTCCAGAAGGGATTTAGAGACCTTAATCTGAGTTTATGTTTGGTCACCACTCAGTGAGTTTCCATTCTTTCAAAGGCAGGACGTTTCCTGGGCTCCCTAATACCTTTTCATTTTTATTTCATCTGACAACGAGCCCTGAAACTCCTTGTTCTCCTCGTATAATGGAGGTTGATGGCAGATTTAGCGTAAGATTTGGATAACATCGTCCTTATCAACCTCAATATCGCTAATGCGTTTGATAGAGGCGCCAGTCGGACTGATGTCCGCCCTCGTTACCGGGGGGATCTCCCTATTGCAATTAAAAAGTGCCCCCGGCTGTTTGTCTAATCTCCACGCCACGGCGGTGTGCCATGTACTTTCTAGATTGGTCTGCAGGGGGCGGCCTAGGATATTTGGTCGTGGTCGTTTTGCGGCGAGCAAGTCTCCACTGGCGTTTAGCCACTACTCGCCTTTCGGCTGGCTGCTTCGCCGTCAAGGTAAGGCCCCTAACCTTACCCAAAAACCCCTAATCTTAACCCCTAATTCTAATGCTACCCCATTCCTAAAAAACTTAACCCCTTGCCCTGCAACCCTTTACCCCAAAGCCCTAACCCCTTACCCTGAAACCCTAACCCTGCAACCCCTATCCTTAACTGATAAATTAACCCTTGAATTAACTCACCATGGCGAGGCAGCCAGTGGCTGAGTGTGGAACGCCGGCAGAGACTTGGTCTCGGCAACACGCCCACGTCTCATGTCTGATTCTGTATAGGGTGTATACAGTACTTACTGACTAGTGCGTGTCAGCGAACCCCCTGCTGTGTCGTGGGACATCTGCAGCGCTTAATAAGCATGGTTAATAATATATGTTGGGTATCTTTGGAATTGTTTCAATAGCTAGTTGTCCCTTGTTATGCCCTTAACCATTTTAGTGAGTGGTAGAAGGCGGCATCTAAGGGCCACTGGTTTTCCGGCGCTTGACCAGGTGGTCTCTTGGTGTAGCCGTCACATGGTCGCGGGCCGATTTTCCTCTACATCAGGGGGGCCAACGCCGGTCCGCAAGGGCATACAACAGTCCGACTTTCGGGATATCCCAGTTACAGCACAGGTGGCTCAATCTTCGACTTGAGCCACCTGTGCCGCAGGACTGGAGTTGGCCACCCATGCTCTACGTCGGTGCTTCTGGATTGCGGCCTTCATGAGTTGCAGGACATGTCATGGGTTACAGAGGGGGTAGGTCCTCCTGCCGGCTGATTTCCTGTACGGGAGGGGGGTGGGCTGCTTTCAGCTTTCTCGGGTTTTCACAGTTTTAAATGTTCCTAAAACTAATTAGCCCCAAACCAATATGGCTCCTAATCCCCTCTCACTTGGGCTCAGATCCGCAACGCTACGTCGGGATTTCTCCCATGAGGAGCATGGCGTTATAACTATAAATCCTGTTGGGAATAGTGACTTCAGTATTATTATCTATAATGCGCCAACACACGGATTTTGCTTCATGTTAGTTAGGTTATACCTAAACTTGGTGTTACTCCACCAATTTGTCACGTGTTATACACAACTTTGGCATCCTCTCTTTTAAGGCTATACACCCCCTTGCCCCTCCTTACATCTCACCCTAATCTCTCACTATACCCTCCTCTGCTCCACCTTACATCTCACCCTAAACTCTCACTATACCCTCCTCTGCTCCTCCTTACATCTCACCCTAATCTCTCACTATACCCCCCTCTGCTCCTCCTTACATCTCTAAATTCTTGCTATACACCTGTCCGACTCTTTCGTTCTTCTCAAGGATGTCTTCTCTCTATCTCTTTTGTACCTAACGCCCTCTCCCGCCTAAAACCTTTCTCACTGATTGCCCCACACCTCTGGTACGCCCTTCCCCTTAATATTAGACTAGAGGCACAGGGAGATAAAGTGACTTTGCCCAAGGTGGCAAGTAGCTGACACCGGGAATTGAACCAGTCTCCGCTGCTTCACACTCAGTGTCGTTCTCAGTCAGTGAATTTACTCGCTGAGCTGTTCCTTCTCCCTTCTCTACAACTATTTCTTTTAAAGCAGCTTGTCTGCTAGTAATGTCACCAAACATTCACTTAAACACAGGTATATATGTCTTTATTTAGTAGTGTATGGTAAATGTACTGTCTGGATCCCCCCCCCCCCCCCACCCCGCCCGGTGACATTACATTGATCCGGCCAGTTTTCGTCATGTGACCCAAGGTCATTTAAGATGCAGCTTTGCTGCCCATCATGCAGAGACCGGAGGCCTTGATGTGTGGCCTGCACTGGTTCAGTAAGCTAGGTGTGGTGGGAAATGTGTGCAGAATTATCGGTAAAACAATGCCCCTCGGAAAGATAAGCCTCTCTTCGTTAAGCAGCGGCACAGGCTTCTGGGTTCAAAAAAAAAAAGCCCCATCATGTTTTCTATTTGGATGAAACGCTAAGTCCGATAATTAGTTAAATCTGCTGCCGTAATGAAAAGCTGTGTGCACACTCCAGCGCACTGTGACGGTTTGAGAGATTTAAGTGATTAAGTTGGCGGAGGCCGTGGGTGGCTAATTGGATAAGCTTTTATCTTCACACCAGCAAAACGAAGCCGGGGCAGATCAGAGGAAGGAGGAAGTTATGCCGTGTCCTGTGGGAAAGTGGTTACTAAACATGTCAGAAAGATTACCCTTCCGAGCCGAGCGGGAGTCATGAGCAGAGCTAGATTAATAGCAGACTGCCGAGGGAAGGGGAAGAGGCCAGGTTTAATGGGGCAATCTGCAGCGTGGTAGTACCGGCACAGTCTTTGAAGTGGGGGAGAGGAAGGATGCATGTGTGAGATGCTCCGTATGGCTGCGTTGGCACCAATACATATGTTATATGTTGTGAGCTCTTTTGGGGGCAGGTATCGATGCTGCCCGTCGGTTGGATACACTGTCGGACATCATTACTAAAATGTAACGTCTCGGTGTCATTCCCCGGCGGCTCCGATATCCATCCAAAGACTTGCGGCAACTATTTGCCACGGAGGTTGGCGACTACATTGGGGGGCAGGTACAATTTAATCGGAATAGGATCTTTGGTCGCGGCCAAATCGCCACTGGTGCTCCGTCGCCATAATTACTGACTGCAGGGCAAGTCGCCACAGGTCACCTCACCACCTTCCGCATGTCCTCAGCGCCACTTACAGCCCGGCACCTCCCCCGCAGCGTGTCCTCAGCGCCTCTCCCAGCCCGGCACCTCCCCCGCAGCATGTCCTCAGCGCCTCTCCCAGCCGCAGGGCACCTCCCCCGCAGCTTGTCCTCTGCGCCTATCCCAGCCGCAGGGCACCTCCCCCGCAGCGTGTCCTCAGCGCCTCTCCCAGCCGCAGGGCACCTCCCCCGCAGCGGTCACTCAGCTCCTCTTCCCAGGCCTCAGGTCCCCTCCCCGCCGCCGCGTGTCAACTCAGCTCCTCTCCCTCCCATACCTAGGGCATCCTCCCCCTCAGCTTGTCCTCCCCTTCAGCCGCAGGGCCTCCCCCGCAGCGTGTCCCATCCCTCTCCCCCCGCAGTGGCACCTCCCCACCACAGCATTTCCTCATGCTCCTCTCCAGCCGCATGGCACCTCCCCCGCAGCGGTCCTCAGCTCCCTCTCCCAGCCGCACCCTCCCCCCAGCGTGTCCTCAGCGCCTCTCCCATCCGCAGGGCAACCTCCCCCGCACATGTCCTCATCGCCTCTCCCAGCCGCAGGGCACCTCCCCTCGCAGCGTGTCCTCAGCGCTCTCCCGCCGCAGGGCACCTCCCCCGCGCATCTCCTCGCAGCGCCTCTCACCGCCACGCACCCTCCCCCCAGCGTGTCCTCAGCGCCTCTCCCAGCCGCAGGGCACCTCCCCCGCAGCGTGTCCGTCACGCCTCTCCACACGCAGGCACCTCCCCCGCAGCTGTCCTCAGCTCCTCTCCCAGCCCTCCCAGCCGCAGGCACCTCCCCCCAGCTTTTCCTCCAGCTGCTCTCACCTCCCAGCCCTCCTCCCCCGCAGCTTGTCCATCGCCTTCCCCAGCCGCAGGCACCTCCCCCGCAGCTTTCCTCAGCTCCTCTCTCTCCAGCCGCAGGCACCTCCCCCGCAGCGTGTCCTCACGCCTCTCACACCGCGGGCCCTCCCCCGCAGCGTGTCCTCAGCGCCCCTCCCAACAGCCGCACCTCCCCGCACGGTGTCCTCAGCCCGCCCTCCCACCGCAGGCCACCTCCCCTCGCAGTGTCCTCGCGCCTCTCACACCCAGGGCCACCTCCCCGCACGCATGCCTCGAGCGCTTCTCCCAGCCGCAGGGCACCTCCCCCGCATGCGTGTCCTCACGCCTCCCCAGCCGCATGGTCACCCCCAGCCTCCCCGCTTGTCCTCCTCCCCCTCCTCTCACCAGCCGGCAGCACCCCCCCGCAGCGTGTTCCTCAGCGCCTCTCCCCCGCTCCAGGCCCCTCCCCCGCAGCGTGTCCTCACTCACCCCTCTCCCACCGGCCGGCACCTCCCCCGCAGCGTTCCCTCACGCCTCTCTCCGAGCCGCAGGCACCTCCCCCGCCCGTTCTCTCAGCGCTCTCCCAGCCCAGGCACCTCCCCCGCAGTGTGCCTCACGCCTCTCCCAGCCGCGCAGCCTCCCCCCCCGCAGCGTGTCCTCACGCCTCTCCCAGCCGCCGGGCACTCCCCCAGCAGCGTGTCCTCAGCGCCTCTCCCAGCCTCCGGCTCCTCCCCCGCCCAGCGTGTCCTCACCGCCTCTCCCATCCGCAGGCACCTCCCCCGCAGCGTGTCCTCAGCGCCTCTCCCTCCGCAGGCACCCTCCCCCGCAGCGATGTCCTCAGCGCCTCTCCCAGCCTCAGGGCACCTCCCCCGCAGCGTGTCCTCAGCGCCTCTCCCACCTCCCGCCGCTGACCTCCCCCGCAGCTGTCCTCAGCGCCTCTCCACCGCAGGGCACCTCCCCCGCAGCGTGTCCTCAGCGCCTCTCCCAGCCGCACCTACCCCCGCAGTGTCCTCAGCGCCTCTCCCACCGCAGGGCACCTCCCCCCCCTCAGCGGTCCTCAGCCCTCTCCCAGCCGCAGGGCACCTCCCCCGCACGTGTCCTCAGCGCCTCTCCCAGCCGCGAGGCCACCTCCCCGCGATGTCCTCAGCGCCTCTCCCATCCGCAGGGCACCTCCCCGCACGGTTCCTCAGCGCCTCTCCCAGCCTCAGGCACCATCCCATCCCCCCGTGCCTCAGCGCCTCTCCCCCCGCAGGTCACCCTCCCCCGCAGCTGTCCTCCTACTCGCCCTCCCCAGCCGCAGTGCGTCCTCCCCGATGTGTCCTCAGCGCCTCGTCCAGCCGCATGGCAGCCTCCCCCCGCAGGCACGCTGCCTCATCGCCTCTACCCAGCGCGCTGGCCCCCTCCCCCGCAGCGTGTCCTCAGCTGCCTCTCTCCCGCAGGGGCACCTCCCACCCAGCGTGTCCCGCGCCTCTCCCAAGCGCAGGCACCTCCCACCGCGCGTGTCCTCACGCGCCTCTCCCAGCCGCAGGCCTCCCCCCCGCAGCGTGTCCTCAGCGCTCTCCCCCGCAGGGCACTCCCCCGCACGTTGTCCTCATCGATCTCCCACCGCAGGGCCCCCTCCCCCAGCTGTCCTCAGCGCCCTCCCACCGCAGGGCACTCTCCCCTACCCGCAGCGTTCCTCAGCGCCTCTCCCAGCCGCAGGCACCTCCCCCGCAGCGTTTCCTCAGCGCCTCTCCCATCCCAGGCGCCCTCCCCCGCAGCTTGTCTCCTCAGCGCTCTCCCAGCCGCAGGCACTCCCCCCCGCAGCGTGTCCTCAGCGCCTCTCCCGCCGCAGGCACCTCCCCCGCAGCATTCCCTCAGCGCTCTCTAGCCGCGGGCCCTCCCCCGCCACGTTGTCCTCAGCGCCTCTCCCAGCCCAGGGCACCTCCCCGCAGCGTGTCCCTCAGCGCCTCTCCCAGCCCGGGCACCTCCCCCGCACGTCCTCAGCGCCTTCTCCCAGCCTGCAGGGCACCTCCCCCTCACGTGTCCTCACGCCTCCCTCCCAGGCACCTCCCCCCGCAGCGTGTCCTCAGCGCCTCTCCCACCGCAGGCCCTCCCCCCGCAGCGTGTCCTCAGCGCCTCTCCCAGCCGCAGGGCACCTCCCCCGCAGCGTGTCCTCAGCGCCTCTCCCACCGCGGGCACCTCCCCCCCGCATCTGTCCTCAGCACCTCTCCCAGCGCAGGGCACCTCCCCCGCGCGTCCCCTCAGCGCCTCTCCCCGCCGCAGGGCACCTCCCCCCCTGCAGCGTGTCCTCAGCGCCTCTCCCAGCCGCAGGGCCCTCCCCCGCGCATGTCCTCAGCGTCTCCCACCGCAGGCACCCTCCCCCCGCAGCATGTGTCCTCAGCGCCTCTCCCACCGCAGGGCACCTCCCCCCCGCACTGTCCTCAGCTCCTCTCCAGCCCAGGCACCTCCCCCGCAGCGTGTCCTCAGCGCCTCTCACAGCCGCAGGCACCTCCCCCGCAGCTGTGTCCTCAGCGCCTCTCCCAGCCGCAGGGCACCTCCCCCGCAGCTGTCCTCACGCCTCTCCAGCCGCAGGCACCTCCCCCCACATGGTCCTCAGCGTCTCCACCCAGGCACTCCCCCTCAGCAGTCCTCACACGCCTCTCCTAGCCGCCAGGGCCCCTCCCCCCAGCGTTCCTCCAGCGCCTCCCCAGCCGCAACCTCCGCCGCGCGTCCTCATCGCCTCTCCCGCCCGGCACCTCCCCCTCTCATTTCCTCACGCCTCTCCCACCCTGCCCCTCCCCCGCACAGTCCTCAGTGCTCCCTCTCCACAGCCGCATGCACCTCCCCCGCAGCGATGTCCTCACTGCCTCTCTCTCCTGCCTGCAGGGCACCATCCCCCCCGCACGTGTCCCCACGCCTCTCCCACCGCAGCCGCCTCCCCCGCAGCGTGTCCTCAGCGCCTCTCCCTGCTGCAGGCACCTCCCCCCAGCGTGTCCCAGCGCCTCTCCCCGCCAGGGCACCTCCCCCGCAGCATGTCCCTCAGCCCTCTCCCTCCGCAGGGCACCTCCCCCGCAGCGTGTCCCAGCCCGTCTCCCCCCGCCCTCACTCCCCCCAGCGTGTCCCCAGCGCCTCTCCCCGCCGTCCACACCTCCCCCGCACGTTCCTTGCCTCTCCCGCCGCGCCCCCTTCCCCTCATCGTGTCCTCAGCAAGCCTCTTCTCCTGCGCAGGGCAACCTCCCCCGCAGCGTGTCCTCAGCGCCTCTCCCTGCTGCAGGGCACCTCCCCCGCAGCGTGTCCTCAGCGCCTCTATGCATGTAGTATTACCTTGTGATTCTGGTAGTTTATTGAATTATGGGTTTTAGTGCCGACATTTTTGCAGTTGGATTCAGCGATGGAGGCCGAGCCCCAAATTCTTTGCCAGTTTGGTGCTGATTGTGATATATAACACAGCCGGTGTTTGCAGCGCTGTACAGACACATTTCTTCAGGCACATTGCGTTCTTACCCCGAGGAGCTTGCAATCTAGTTTTGGGTAAAGTCGCTTGCCCCAGGTAGCACAGAGCTGACACTAGAGTCACCCACTTCAAAGACAGTCTTCTTACCATTACGCTTCTCCTTAAGCCCTAGGAAACGCTGGGGGGAGGAAACTGACTTTTTTTTAATGTGGCGTAAGCCTCTGTCTTTGAGAGCCTCACTACTTACCTGCATCAGCGGAGTGAGGTCCAGTGAGTGAGCCCACGGCATCACATCACTCCACTGACCACTGGCTGAGTTCCTTTACGCCTGTCCATTCCTCAGTGAGCCAGTAGATGTCTCTGCATTCCACGTAATGGTACACGTGAGACAGGAAAGAACACTGGTGAGCCCATTCACGTTTCACGCAGGTCCCCTCAACCTTACTCCATAATCACGCTTCCACCGCAGCCAGGGATTCTGGGAAATCGGACTGCATCACGTTTTGCGTCTTATCCTTCAGTGCATAAAGACCCCACTTGTGAGCCCATTCACGTGTGTCAGACAGGCGCGTAACCCGGCTTTGCACCATTATCTCTGGGCACAGGGGGGCTCAACTTCAGTCCTGAAGCACCCCCCCCCCCCTCAACAGGTCAGGGTTTTAAGTTTAAGATATCCCAGCTTCAGCACAGGTGGCTCAATCAGTCCCTGCTTCAGCACAGGTGGCTCAGAGTCACCTGTGCTGAAGCTGGGGTATCCTGAAAACCTGACCTGTTAGGAGGAGGTGGGGGTTTGAGGACTGGAGTTGAGCACCACTTTTAGCATACATTGCTTCCACTGCAGCCAGGGATTCTGGGTAATGACATGCAAAGCAGCACCGCGTCACTCTTTACTTCTTATCCATTTTAACACGGACCCCAATAAGCTGGTGCCTTTATATAGGCGCTCTTATTGGGGGGGGGGGGTGAACTTTTAGAACTTTTGTTTCTAATTTCACCCTTTTTTATTCTGCATAAGTTATCTGCTGCGATCCAAGAGTTCATTGGCCGTTCCAATCATTTAATGCTCTCGAGATATGATCCAACTTCGGCTGAGCCACCTGTGCTGAAGCAGGGATATATCCTGAAAACCTGACCTGTTGGTGGCCCTTGAGGACTGGAGGTGGCCACCCCTGCTCTACACAAAAAATGAATGCTATTCTAAGTGGAACGCTCTGTTAGAAAAGCGGCCGCCCTCTTACATACATGTGTTACATGTGTTACATGTGTTACATGTGTTACATGCTCTCGTGCCAGCTCAGGTGACATGGGCTCTGTGTGATTATTAACTATTCACCTGCTCTGGCAGCAAATGGTTAATTCACCTCTCCCCCCCCCCCCCGCGATATCTTGCTTGCCCTCAGATCGAGTTTGATGATCGGCGGAGCTGGAAATGGCTCTCGTCAAAACCCGTGGCTCTTGGAGGAGCCGGAGGAGACCCGAGGACTTGGGTTCGGGGAAATCCGCCAGCAGCAGCATCGGATCATAGCAGGTAAAGCGTTGCATGTCTACTAAGCAGTCTTCTGCCATAAGGCACATCTCCAAGCGGCAGGAAATGGGAGGATTGCTTAGTAAAGGGGGGCTCAACTCCAGTCCTCAAGTCCTCCCCCGCCTCCCCCCCAACAGGTCAGGTTTTCAGGATATCCCAGCTTCAGCACAGGTGGTTCAATCAGAGGCTCATTCAAAGACTGAGCCTCTGATTGAGCCACCTGTGCAGAAGCAGGGACTGATTGAGCCACCTGTGCTGATGCAGGGATATGCAACCTTGGGAACCTGTTGGGGGGCCTTGAGGACTGGAGATGAGCCCCCCTGGCTTAGTACATTTGGTCCTCTGGTTTCTGCTCACTTTTCACATGTACAGTTTGGGTTATATGACTGGGGGAGGTTGCATGTCCTGTTAAACTCCGTGGCCTTTTCAGCTGTGAATCCCAGTGTCACCTTATCGTGACCTTGGGCAAATCCCTTTTATTTCCCTGTTCCCCAGGTGCAACAAATTAGATGGTAAGCTCCGCAGAGCAGGGACACGGCGCCTGCAAAATTCTGTGCGCTGCGTAATAATTCTGGTGCTTTTGTTCTTTGAAGCATGACTTTCATGCCTGGCGTTTAAACGTACTACAGAACACGTTACTTGGCAAAGTGCTTCCACAGTGTTGTAATTCCAGTATACGTTCATGAGCGCAACCGGTTTTGGAGGCTGTCCTGAACCTCCTATTCCATAGCCAGCCGGGTAACAGGGCATTCCCCCCCCCCCCCCCGACCCTCCTGCCGGCTTGAAATGCCTCCGCTTTCTCATCTTTCCAGGGCCCCGGCGTTGGGAGCGATATGATTAAAAGAAGGGAACGCAACACGAAAAAAGCCCGGCCCCAGAGTCGGGTTAATAAAGAGAAAATGTAATTAGGGCACATCTGGGCCGCTTCAGACAGACACAGAGATGTCTGTTCTTGTGATGTCTGGAAGCCAAGGACACTGCCAGATTAAGGGGAAACGCAACCAAGTGAAAGGCAACATGGGAGGCGCAACCCCGCGCCCAACCTTTTAACCCCTTCTGTGCCCGAGGTGGGCCGTGGGGCAGTGAAGCAGTTGACTGGACAGTCCCGACTACTTTGAGATGTAGTGATGTTTTGGCATTATGCTCGTATACAGCGGGGGATTGTGAGCCGGGTTTTTAGGATGGAGGGCGGGCGTCTGTTGGAAGCGGCCTCGGAAGAAGGAGACCTTGGTTCCTGACCTTGGATATGTCCCTTTATCTCCCCTGTTTCACTAATGAGAAGATGATTAGACGCACAACAAACACACGGTACCCCTCCTCAATAGTACATGTTGTTGTAGCTTTAAAGCATCATTGGCCATATCCATTAGCCCTAATCCTGGGGCGCAGCCGGACAGAGAACTGTTCTGTCTTCATCTACTGTAGGGTGTCTCCTGATTATTTATTGGGGTCGTGGCAGATGCATCATGGGATGTTTTATGGAACGTACGTTCGGTTCACTTTGTTCTGAGCGTGGATGAGTATGGGGAAAGAGTCCAATCAAAATGAGTAGGGTGGTATCTGTTCACAATTTTTACCACTGAGTCTATACGTAGTAGACGAGACATAAAAACATATGTCCAAGTTCAACCTATGTTAAACTTAGACAGATGCTTATGCTATATTTGTATAGTTGCACGTACAGTATTTTATACAGGCACGGGAGATCCCTTGAAAGTGTTTAGGGGGCAAATAATTTCTTGTAGAGGGGGATTCCATGAAAGTTAGAGACCCAACCATGCCTCCTAAGGTATATTATCGAGGTATATCCCATGAAAGTCTGGACCAATAATTGATGGTAAAGGAAAGTGAGGTCTGTATGGCAGAGATATTTGGCGTTTAGAGAACTGTTGCGTTATGTACGTGTTTTGGTCAGCCTGACTATGTATCTTGCCCAGCACTGTACACGTCGCGTGTGACTTTAACAGAACACTTTTGTTTTTTTTTGTCTGTGCAGAACAAGATGCCGGACTGGACGCGCTCTCTTCCATCATAGCTCGACAGAAACAGATGGGCCATGACATTGGCAATGAACTGGAAGAGCAGAACGGTAAGAGTTAGTCACTGGTGGTAGCCATGTAAACTTGTAACGTTAACTTCCCTGTGAGCCGAGCAGTGGAACTCCCAGCTTCATCCATTCCAAATAACTCATTAAAACTAAATATAAAACAAGCTGGCTCTTCTCACTCGGTGTCAGAAGAAGACCTGGTCCACAGGGACAGTATTAAAAAAATCTGCTGTTTATAACGCAGCACAAAGGGACATATGTAAAATATTGTTTAATACTGCATTGAAAGGCACGTTCACCTTGGCTTAAAGGAGCAGTTCCTGCTGCATGTGTATTTGTTAAATATTTGTCCTCCGTGCTGTGCAATGATGAGGTGTCTGTTGTCACCGCTCTTGTTTCTGTTCCTGCTGATGGATCTTGTGTTCAATGTATCATTTATTCCTGAAACATGTGTCCGTAACCTAAATGGATGTGGCTGCTAAGCTTTCTCACTTAGACCCCCAAGAACTTCATACGGAGAAAGGTGAACCATGTTACACTGAAACCTTGGTTAAGTGAAGCGCTGGATATTTTAATTGGGTGTGCTACTCTCTTCTTGTACAACTGAACCACGCCGCTAAGTTTGAGCACCTGCAAGTATTCTTCATTGATTAACAACTTGAGTGCATGTGTAGTCTCTCTTTTTTTTTGTAAGATTTTGGTAAGACAGTATTTTCTTATAACACTCTTTGTAGTCTGCATGGAAATCAGCTCAGTGTTAATAAACAGCAGGAGTTGCCATGTGGAAACTCGACTGCACATTTTGGGCATTTCTACACACAAATGAAGGTAAAAAACCACCAAGGAAAAAAGGTTGATAAACTGTTTTGGAGGTCACCACATGGAGTTCACTTTTATAATAGGTCAAATTGGGTGGGAGGGGGGCCTGGTCCACATCGGATCAGATAAGGAAGATACCGCATTGCACCACCAGTAAATGAAAGGTTATTGTATAAGTTCCATATTGACGGTTCGATGAAGGTTTCGAGCTGGTACAGAATTGTCGGACACGTGGCATCTCTCTATGTGATGGCTTTATCTCGGGAACCACTCGACCTAGCGATAGAAATTCCGCACTCCTACGAGCATCAAACCTTCACGTGGATTGCAAGAACAATGCCGAAACGTGCGGTTCCCCCCCCACGCCCCCCCACAAAAAAATCCTGTGTGTTAGTTACAACCCCGCGACGGCAAATGTTCGTTCACTATACCTGCCCATCGTCAAGCCTAATATTACTGTACTACCCTGGGAAAGGGGTTTCCTTCTGCCTCCCCGAACTCATACATTTCTCCTAGAAGCAAAAAGAAAATACATACAGCTTAAATCAGCATAGAAAATGTATTTTTGGTTTCTCTGGCCTGGTATTGGATGAAGCTGCGCTGTACAATGTTACGGGCGGGGCGCCCTTTTGAAGGTGGCATCACCTGGTCTGTTGATTTTTTGGAAGGTGTTAAGGACAAACAGAGGGGCAGACGCTGTATTTAAAGGGATCCATGGATCCAGTTGTCGGAAGCTTTAGATGGGTGTAAGTGAGCAGTCATACTCGTTACTGGAGTGGCTCAGTGGCACGGAGTGTGAAGCGGGGGAACCTGGTTCAAACCCCGGTGTCAGCCCCTTGGGCAAGTCACTTTATCTCCCTGTGACTCGGGCACCAAAAGCATAGATTGTAAGCTGTACGGGGTAGAGATTTGCACCTGCACAAGGTCTATGTACAGCACTGCATACACTGTCGGCGCTATACAAGTGGGGGTGGAAACTATTATTATTTTGCACCGCGTTCATTTTTAGAGTCAAAGGACTTAAATAGGGATTTCCGCATGAAATCATTGCTAGCGGTGACCACATTTCATACTACAAATACGGCTGTGATTATCAGCACTAAGGAAGCCGTGTAAGGATGATACAGTGACACCGTGACACTGTTACACCGTGACACTGTTACACCGTGACACTGAGACACCGAGACACTGAGACACCGAGACACTGTTACACCGTGACACTGTTACACCGTGACACTGTTACACCGTGACACTGTTACACCGTGACACTGTTACACCGTGACACTGTTACACCGTGACACTGTGACACCGTGACACTGTTACACCGTGACACTGTTACACCGTGACACTGTTACACCGTGACACTGTTACACCGTGACACTGTTACACCGTGACACTGTTACACCGAGACACTGTTACACCGAGACACTGTTACACCGTGACACTGAGACACCGAGACACTGTTACACCGTGACACGTTGCACCGTCTTCCCAAGGGCATCACCACCAAACAGAAACCGTTGGCTTATAATGGAAGGTTCTCGTTCTCGTATCCATGACCGTCGGACGTACATCATCCGTTGGCTCGGCCCACGGTTGGCGGCTTTTCCTTCTCGAGTGTCTGACATTTTGCCGGTGTTATTTATTTTGTTTTTTTGAGTTGTTGCCGGGTCAGGAAGTCGGAGAAACAAATCTTTTCCGCGCAGCAAAAGGAAAGAGGAACTTTTTGTGGGGCTGCCAAACGTGACACATCTCCCAGTGTAAATATTTGTGCTCCGTCATGATTATACTGCGGTCTCTTGTGAGAACCCGGCTATAAAAAAAACCCACAGCATATTGCTAAGAGGGCAAAACAAACAGCAGAAGGGAAAGAGATCATACAAAAGGCAGTTCTAGGGCCCCCATTAACCCTTGGGTTGGTGGGTAAAGTAGGCACGTCAACCTCTAATGCAGGGGTGCGCAAACTGGGGGGCCGGGCGCATGATTTTTCAGGGGAGACGCGGCGGTTGCAGAGGCCCTGCGCTCTTCCCCCCCAAGGCATTTAAATTAATGCTGGGGGATCGCGTGAGGTCTCTGCAACGTCCCTTACCTTGTCTTCGGCGACACGTCGCCATGGCAACGTGACATCATTTGACGCCGTGACAAGGTAAGGAGAGGGGGGGGCGGGGCAGCGGGGAAAGTTTGCGCTCCCCTGCCCACAATCGGGGAGACTTGGGCTATGTGGCATTTCTAATGGGAAACAACTGGATTTCTGTCATGGAGACTCCGTTGCAGTGCGTGCTTCCCTGTGCCGGGGAAGATCTGGGCTCCCTTCCAACACATGCTCGCCAGCACGGGGAAGCCGGCTTCACAGGCCTATGAGAATATGGATGCCAAACCTAGACACAGACTCCAAATCAGTGAGAGTTGACACGTCTGATGATGGCGGCTCGTAAAGGATCGCGCACGGTTGATTTTTTTAATGCTATTTTCTTAAACCTAAACGCAACGATGTGCGTTGCGATTCTCCACTAATTGCCTCTGGCTTTTGAAATGGGGCTTTTAGAGGGTCTGGATGGGGTAACGCTGGGGTATGTATGTATGCATGTCTTTATTTATATAGCGCCATTAATGTACATAGCGCGTCACAGCAGTAATACACGGGGTAATCATATAAATAACAAATAATAAAAATAACACACAATGGGAAGATGCTCTCAGACATAAAAGTAACATTTAGGAAAAGGAGTTCCCGCCCAAAGAGCTCACAATCTAATTTGGTTTTCAGGATATCCCTGCTTCAGCACAGATGGTGCCGTCTTCAACTGAGCCACTGATTGAGCCACCTGTGCTGAAGCATGATATCCTGAAAACCTGACCTGTTGGTGGCCCTTGAGGACTGGAGTTGCCCGCCCCTGGTGTAACGCGCTCAGGCATGATTTAGCTTAGGCTGAGCTTATAGTGTGAGCGATGGCGTGCGCGTGCGCCAAGCACACAGTGCAGGATCCCTTGAGGCCGCTCCCAGTGCGATCGCGCGCACGACGGTGCCATCGCGTTTTGAAAAGACAAAAAAATGGTCACATGAGCGGTGCAAACAAACACGGCGAACCAGCTCCTTGACATCATAGCCGCGCCCGCGCCTCTCCCGCGCCACGCCTCGCCCGCGCCTCGCCCGCGCCACGCCTCGCCCGCGCCACGCCTCTCCCATCACCTCCAGCACTGAGGGCACATCGCTGGCGCGAGCAATTTTCTAGTTGTCCTGCAAATTGTACAATTTAAAAATGGTACCGGAAAAAAGAGCGCGCCGGTACAAACGCGCGCAGAAAAGGAAACTTACAGAAAAAAGAAAGTGTCACGGCGGAAGGCATAAAATGACTAGGTGTCGAGTTCATAGCCGTTCTATAAATGGGGTAGGGCAGGGGTTCCCAAGACACCCCCTCCCCCTCCTAACAGGTCAGGTTTTCAGGATATCCCAGCTTCAGCACAGGTGGCTCAATCAGTGGCTCAGTCAAAAACTGAGCCACCGATTGAGCCACCTTTGCTGAAGCAGGGACTGATGGAGCCACCTTTGCTGAAGCAGGACTATGCAGAAAACCTGACCTGTTGGCGAGTTTTGAGGACTGGAGTTGAGACCCCCATGGGGTGGGGTAAGGCCGATCAGTTCCCCTCATACTATAGCTTGTCATTTCTGACATGTAGATAGAGCTGGCCAGCCAGGCCCCGTTGCGATGAGTGCGCCACGACTAACATTGTGCCTAGCAGACTTATGTTCACGCACTTGGGAGTATCTCGTCATTCAGCCCCCCGCCCCCCCCGGACTGGAAAAGTCCGCTGGCCGTTAAAGTGCAGATAGCTTGCCCAAGTGGTGCAAGAATTGAGTCGTATAGCGATGGGGGCAGTGAGAGGCAGGATTATGGGGCATTGGCTTAGTCACCAAAGAATGTTTGGCTTCATGTCACACAAACCTCCAGCTACCCGTCGATCCTGGGGAAATGGGGATTGTGGGCAGATGTGGAGGCCTTTTACAGGACCAGCATGAAGCAGTATATTGTAGATGTGATTATACTTGTCCAAGGTCACACAGATGGCTTCTGTAGAGAATGCAAGAAGTCCTGTTGGTGTGACAGTGACATGTGTATGCTACACTTTCCAAGGTGCTCACCTTGCTCCTAGATTGGAAGGACAGCTTCTGCCAGTTCGATTTGCCACCTGGCTCCACATCACCAGAGCTGGCCCAGCCTGTCAAGACTTCGCAGCAGGATGGAGGATTTAAAAAATGTTCTTTTGGACCAGCCCTGGTTTCACAGCTCCCATTCTCTTGAAGATCTGGTCACCATTAGATGTACACGGATGAAGTCCACACGTGCCAAGGATTGACAGTAACCAGGGAGCTGCAGCTACATTTTCACTGAGCCGCAGAAAATCGATTTGCCACGGGTTAGGGAGAAGATGAGTCGGGCTATATCTGTGTTGGGACTACAGAACCTGCCTGTGCTAATCTGGAACCAGCGGATCACTGTAAACTGGTTTGTCCAGGCCGTCCTCTCCACAGGGACCACAACAAGTTTGTGAATGTGTAGGCCATCGGTTGGCTGCACCAAAAACTTTGTTCTGCTTCACCACCCTGAGCAAAAGTATCGAAACCACGGGGCTAGGACATTTAGTGAAGGTTGGTGAGGGGGGGGGGGTGGCGGCTTATGAACATTAAGGGGAGAAGCAAAGTATACAATAGGTTCATAACAGAGCTTGGGATTATCAGAACAGACTTGATTCAGCCCTCAGTTTGTCGATTTCCATGGAGGTCAATGCAGTTTTCCATCGAGAAACTCTTACCTTGATGAGTAATATAAATTCGGCGCTGGTTGTCATTGCTCCTTCTAATCCGGAGCCACATGTCGGAGAGCGCTGTAAAACGCACGCATTATGTGCAGATGAAGCCGCGAGAGGAGGAGTTAACGAACAGAAAACGTTACCATTTGGAGGAGACTTGCAACATGTGGCTATTGCCTAATTCTCCCTTGCCCCCCGTAGAAAAAGTCGAGATCCCGCTTCTCTTGACTCTTTCCAAAATGTGACCACTCAGAACCTGCATGTGCCTGTGTAAACACCCTCCCCCTGTACTGGAAGAGTCTCTTTGCACTTATTTAACTCATCACGCTCCTCGGAGAGTCACGCTCCTCGGAGAGTGCATTCTAAACAGATGACCACATGGCATTCAGACACATGTAACCGCTTTGCTAATCACTCCTCGTTGAACCAGAAAAGTGGAAGACATGAAGGAAAACACTTGTAAAAGTTACATTTACAGATCACTGGGAAACCACAACCCTCATATGGACAGACTTAGTAAGACATGCTGACGTCCCTGGGGTTTTGAGTTGGCTTGATGTGGGCGTTATGGCAATGTGGCACTTCAAGATTTGTGTTGTCCTCCGAGGCTTGGTCCGTTGGGGTAGGAGTTCTCAATCTTCTTGAGCTGGGGACCCTAAAAGCTTTGGTTTTGTGTTCGGGGTCTCAATCTGTATTCGGAGCAAGAGGATCGAGGTTTTTCTGTCAGTCAATCGGACTCATCTCTTCCTCTCTCTGTCATTCTTGTAGCTCCTGTTTATTCTTGTTGCCACATTCTCCCAATGTGTGTTTCCGTGCTATCACTCTAGGCACCCCCACCACCCCTTTTTAAGTCTCCTGCCACCTAGGTTGGGAATCGTTGCTTCAGGAGCTGTCCAAGATGTAGAAGTGAATGTTTTAACTTGGCACAAGGAGATGAAAGGACTTTCCCCCATACACTTGGGGTAAGCCATGCCCGCGTGTTTGCATACCTAGTGCTATGTAGGTTTTATTCCCTACACGCCGTGCATAGAAATTGACATGTACTATGTATTTCTGATTCAAGAAGCGTACAGATTAATTATGGATATAAAATTGCGTACAGTCACGCCGAGATGACATTAAGTGTTGACCTTGGCTGCCCTTCGGTATCTTGACAGCATTAGGACCTCTTCGTGTTCTTGAAGCATTGCCTGCCCGCGCATGTATGGGGCACTCACACGCCAACGCTTGGTGTGTGTGGTACAGAAAGAGGAAGACACCGTCACACCGTCTCACTGACTTGCACTGGATGTCCAACCATGTACCTTTCTCATTATCCCACGCTCGAAGAATATACATGGTAATAGATTAAATGGTCCATTTGTATAGAAACTAATCCAAACCGCTTCTTGGCTAAAAGTCGTATTTTTCCATCAAGTTGGGTACTATAGGTCCATAGTTTTGGCATTTATCTACAAGATACTTGTGTATAGTCTGCCTGCACCAGTAAAGTGCCCTCTTTTTGAGAACATGCGGCAGGCAGCACAAAGGAACAGTGATACGATACGGCTCTTGGCATCAGCATAGTACGGCTTCTGTGTTACCTGGAAGAACACAGCCCCAGGAGCGGGGCATGGGGCAAGGATCTCGAATAAGCAGCTGACAAAGGGCCTGACCTTTTAATTTCATAATACAACATACAAACTTCCAAACAGAGCCGACAATAGGCAGCTCCATTTAATTCGGCTGAAAATAGCAGATTTAGTTCCGTTGACAGCTCCGCATTGAGGATTAGCCTCCAGCTGATGCATATTTAATAGGCCCACGGGTTGCCTTTCTGAACCTGAAGGCGTTCTTCCGGGCCTGTTATTTTCCTGGCGCTGCGTGGTTGGATGCCAATTGGATTATGGATGTAAGGATCCCAGGCGCTTGCCAATAAAAATTAGCAGCACTAATTGAGCCGGAATGAAAAGCTCTGGACCAAAGCATCGCCCCCAATAGAAATGGAACATTGAAAAGACTATTCTATTATTTGCAACCGCTGCCAGTTAGTGGTAATATACAGTAACTGGATTTCTGATGTCACCAAGGTAGTGACATCACCACCATGGTGTTTCCCAGTTCAGACCTCACCGATTTTAAAGCTTCTGGAATTTGGTGATGTCACAGTGTCTGGTCTTCACCTAATCAAGGGCCAAAGTTCAACTACATTTGAAGATGTTGGTGAAATTGCTGTGAGCCTGTTGAGCACTGAAACATGGATTGGAAGATTGGAGCTGCAGCTTCAGTGTAGGATGTTACAGTGCAATCCAAGGCGGCGGAGTTTCTTTGCAAACTTATTTTTGTATATATGGTTCAAGCAGGGGGTCTCTGGAGCTGGACCCCGTTAATTTCAGCTCCGGGGACCCCCTGCTTCCGGAGATACTTGCCTGCAAATTAGGTGCCGGTAGGTGCTCTCCTCGGCTGCCACGGTTCACAATATGGCCGCTCTTCAGATATTTTCCAGCCGGAGGGCCAATAGGAAACCGTGGCGTCATCGGCGCGGCTTCCTATTAGCCCATGTGACGCGGGAGCTTCAAACTTAAAAGCCCTGCTTGCTGAGAGAGCGCGGCTACCTGCACCTACTTCGGAGGTAAGTATCCCCAGAAGTAGGGGGTCCCCGGAGCAATTAATGGGGCTTAGCTCTGGAGATCTCCTGCTTCAATTCTATATGTAAAAAAAACTTTTTACATAGTTACATAGTTACATAGTAGATGAGGTTGAAAAAAGACTTCCGTCCATCAAGTTCAACCTATGCTAAATTTAGACAACAGATACTTTATTCTATATCTATACTTATTGATCCAGAGGAAGGCAAACAAAAAACCCCATTAAGGGGAAAAATTAATTCCTTCCTTACTCCAAGAATTGGCAATCGGATTAATCCCTGGATCAACATCCTTCCCATGTATACTTATTTGGTATATCCCTGTATACCTTTCCCAGCTAAAAAGATGTCCAACCTTTTTTTTGAACAAATCTATTGTATCTGCCATCACAGTCTCCATGGGTAATGAATTCCACATTTTAACTGCCCTTACTGTAAAGAACCCTTTCCTTTGTTGCTGGTGAAATTTTCTTTCCTCCAACCTTAAGGGATGGCCCCGAGTCCTTTGTACTGCCCGTGGGATGAATAGTTCTTTTGAAAGCTCCTTGTATTGTCCCTGAATATATTTGTATATAGTTATCATATCCCCTCTTAGACGCCTCTTTTCTAATGTAAATAAATCTAATTTAGCTAGCCTCTCCTCATAAGTTAGAATGTCCATCCCCTTTATTAATTTGGTGGCTCTTCTCTGCACTCTCTCTAGTTCCATAATGTCTTTTCTTAGGATTGGTGCCCAAAATTGTACTCCATATTCAAGGTGTGGTCTTACTAATGCTTTGTAAAGGGGCATAATTATATTTACTTCCCTTCCATCCATTCTGCGTTTGATGCAAGATAAGATCTTGTTTGCCTTTGCAGCTACTGCCTGACATTGGGCACTATTGCTAAAATCTAAAAACAATCGCCTTCTTGGATTGCTCCGTTATGGTATATCTGTACTCCTTTTATGCTTTGTCTGTGATCAAGGTGTTCACAAGCTTTTAGCGACAGAACCTTGGAGAGGAAGACTTGATCCGTAACTCTTAGAATTTGCTTATTGACCAAAAGCTCTATTTTCCTTCCCTCCCCAACATTTTTTTTTTTAAAATCCCCATCTTCCAGAAAGGTTTTTCTCCGCCTCCATTGTCACGGGATTTCGTGGTGTACGAATGATTTGCTTTCACGGGGTGCCCTCGCTACCGGAAATGATAGCTAGCCACCCCATGCTTCTTGCTCACAAGCTTATAACAAGAAAGCCTCGTTCTAATCTGCCCCACGGGGGAAAGAAAATCAGGGTTTTTGTTTTTTTTTTGCAAAAGCACTTTTAATGTAAGGGTTGTATGGAAAAAGTTCTTATTTTGCCATAAATAAGGAACCTGTTACCGTTTTCCCTGACCGTGAGGCTTGCAAGTGAACGAGTTTAAGGGGGCGGCCAACTCCAGTCCTCAAGGGCACCAAAACGGTCAGATTTTAAGGATATCCCTGCATCAGCGCAGGATGGAGCCACCTGTGCGAAGCATGGGTGTCTTGGAAAACTATTGTAGAGTTTACAATTAAATTCTTAGTCTCGGCGGGGGCTGTGGTGTTTGTATTATATCGTTATCCTCTCCACCCCACTGCTGTGATGAAACCTCCCCAATGATCTCCCCAGGTCCGGGTTACAGCCTCTTCTCCACCGTCGCTCCCACCACATTCCCTCATTCCCATCCTCTCAGCCCAGTCACCCCCACTGCTGGAGAAGCCTCCCCAGTGAGTCTCCCAGATACGCGGTTACAGCTATTTCACGTCGCTCCCACACATTCCCTCATCCCATCCTCTCCAACCCATGTCACCCCACTCCTGGATGAAGCCTCCCCAGTGATCTCCCAGGTACTGCGGTTACAGCCTCTTCTCCACGTCGCTTCCACACATTCCCTAATCCCATCCTCTCCAGCCCGTGTCACCCCACTGCTGGATGAAGCCTCCCCAGTGATCTCCCAGGCCCTGCGGTTACAGCCTCTCTTCTCCACGTCGCTCCCACACATTCCCTCATCCCATCCTCTCCAGCCCATGTCACCCCACTGCTGGATGAAACCTCCCCAATGATCTCCCAGGTACTGCAGTTGCAGCCTTTCTTCCCAATGTCCTCCTCCCATCTTCCTCTCGGTCGTGGTTTTGGCCTATTGATATCCCTTGGAATCTTGGTCTAAATATGCTGCGGCAGTGTGGGGATTAGTGGGTGTGCGGTGCTGGGCTGTTGGAAGCACAAGCACCGTGCAGGTAGACTTGCAGTGTGTGCTGATTAGACACTGGCATAAAAAGGCAGAGAGAGAACAGCACCCTCTTACACATGGGCACACTCTGCTGGACTACATTCTAGATCTAGAGTGGGGTGAATGCGACTAATATAAGGAAGGGTGAGACGGCGCATTCCGACGTGCAAGGTCGTGGCAGACAGTTTATTTTATTGAAGTTATTAAGTTCAGCATTTGTTACACAGAACTGAAACCACCCCGTGGCAGGTGGTCATTTCCTGTTGTCACATGTCCGGCCTGCCGCCATTTTCATTTCTTCACCCCTGTGATGATGTCACAGACTTGTGTTCCCTTCTGAACCTACTCTTCCTTTCCACCCCGCCCCCCCCCTGTCTTTTTGGGTAATACCCAGCATGCATCTCTCCATACTTGGTCTGAAACATCGGAATTATCGTTGCCTTAGGGTGCAAGTTTCACATTCATACCTGTGCATGGGCAGAAGAGGCTGGTCAAACACTTTCTTCCTGAGGCGCGGGGGAAGGTCCGCTTGAAAGAATGTCTTGTTTCTTCCAAATATCCATGACAATATCCGATTCCTCCAAAGAGGGGTTGAAGGTTGAATTGTAAATTCATATCCCAAATGCATGGTTTGTATCCTAGAAGCCACCTTATCTCCCTGTTTCAACATTGTCCCTCATTCCCTCGAGTGTAAGCTCTTGGGATCAGGGCCCTCATTACCTCTCTGTATCTGTCTGTGCATGTCTGTCCTCCCCTGTATACATAACTCTGCAGAATATATCTGGTAACGCTATCCCTGTATCGCTTAGAATATTGTGATCCACCACCTCGCGGTCGGGGCAGCTTGCCACGGGCATAGAGATGAGCCTTGACGTGGCTAATGCTGCGTTTGAGAGACGAGACAGTATCCGACTTTGCACCTTCACAATTGTGGATGCTTTAGCATCATTTAACGAGTCTGATCGCAAATTTTACAAAGATATATATTAGTTATTCTTGCGACTCATATTAGATCCACGATATTTTAGATTTAGTAAACTTACACAGACGTCGGGAATGTCTTCCTGACCGCGCCCTCTGGCATTACCCTGATCATGTGAGCAATTTCTTTTAAAGTACCTAAATAAAACCTCTGCTGATTTCCCCTGCATCTAATGTTTTCATCACTCCACAAAACCAGAGCAGGTCGCCCTTGGATAACCCCCACTTTTAGACGCACACAGAAAACCAGGCCGGGTCAATGGCTTGACCCGCCATTAAAACAATACCATGTATTTTTTTAGATCTAACCTGTAACTAAAATTAACCTCTGGTCTGCCAGGCCATTCGAATACTGAATATTTGAATGGAGTAACCATGGCATACCCCATCCATTTATACTTGCTGGCAAAGGTGGACATAGTTGTCCACTTTGAAGATGCTGGTAGAGTTGACGCATTCTGTAGAACAATGTCTTGCAGAAGTCCTCTTTATAATAAGTGTCCTGTCAAACTTTTATCTTTGATACTTCACCATATCGCAGTTGACTTTTCTTCCATGCTCATTTATACACTTGTGGATTGTCTTACACAGCTCTGAATATTCAATCTTTGTTCTTGCATCGTGCGTGTGTGTGTGTGTGTGTGTGTGCGCGCGTGTGTGCGCACGGCCGCGCGTGTGTCAGTACTGTTTACCAAGAGAATGGGTTTAACATATGCTGCAGTGTGTTTTTTGTGTGTGACACTGCAGGGGTGCTAAACGCTCTCCAAGACCCAAGCTAACACCGAACACGTGGTCCTGACACTCGCATGTGCCATATCCGTGTCTGTTCTTCACATCCTCTGCAGTAACCCGTGCAGGGCATCGGCAGAAATATCTGGGTCAAGTGGTGGGTTCACGGCCCATTCTGGGGGGGAGGGGAAGGGGGCTGGATTTTTTATTTTGAAGCGGATATCAGAGTGGGGAACATCGACTGATAATACAATAAATCGAGATTGATCAGTGAGTGCATTTGAGAAATGTATACTTTGTGACATCAGTGTAACCCACAGCTGCAAACAAGGGCAGAAATCAAGAAGAATTGAAACCGCGTTTGTCTGGGAAAGTGCTGATTTTAGTGAGTTCCCGTTGAAGTCTGAGAGGCTGATGGGGAAAATCAGTGAGACCAACTACTACTTAGTCAGTATGGCCCTCGGACCTTTTGGTTACCAGCACCAGAGTGCCACTGCCCACCTGGCAAATCGTGATCATGTGACCGCTCCTCAGAGTTATCACGGCGTCGCTTCTTCGGGAAACGGAAGAGGAGTCGCCGTCTTTCATTTCCCTGCATTTCAGATCGCGTTCTGCGCTCCAGTGGATCTCCCCTGGATAAACGAGCACCGCGTAGCCACGAGCGCCAGATCCCATGATGTGATGGCTACGTCCTGGGACACCCAAAGGGTTAATGCTGTATGTGGGCAGGGTTTTACGTAGAGCAATGCGTGGCTATCAGAGTTGACCCGCTTGGCTTAAAGAGAAGGTTTGCAATGCATTGTGGGCCCTTCTTGACGCACAGGGGTTTAACTCCATGATGCCTGCCCTATATAGGTGGATAATGGGGCAGCTGCCTTCGAACCTTCAATCGACCCCGCCTTCAATATCCAACCACACCGTTTGCGGATTGGGTCGACGGTAATGTCGAAATTAGTCTAAAAAAGCCGGATTTTTGGTCATTCCAGCTTTCGCGTCTCCTCTCGGCCGCTCCTCACCGAAGAGAAAGCGGATGATGAATATTTTCACATCTTTCCGAGCTCTGCGGCAGCCCCAGCGCCAGAGGTGTTAAATCACTCTCGAAATCAAGAGGCGTCGAGCATTCCTCTGGTTATGAAAACAAGCGTCGGTGCCATTTGCTGAAAATGAAAAGTCATAATTTTCAGGGGAAGACCCTCCATATATTCAATGGAAGGTCAGGCTGTGTAGGATGAGGGTGAGAATTAAGTGTCCACAGATGTTCTGGAAATGCAACCCAATTATCCCTGAATTTTTCTTTTCTTTTTTTTCTTCTTCTTAGGCCTCATTATTAGGAGTTGGCTCTTTTATATCAGGCTGTTCATGGGTCTGAAGGATCCCATCCCAAAAAGGAACAAGGAGAGCTCGGCACTGGAAATAGAACTGATGGGAGTAGTTGATCTCTACTCCAAAGAGTCTTATTGGTGGTACCCAGAGCCTTGACCATGGGGCTGGTTTTGTAGATCACTACTGGTCTGCCTGGGGCTTGCCAATGTCTTGTTTCAGAGGGTCTTAACTCTTTTTAGTTGCCAGAGTGGCAAGCAACCCATCCGAACCTACTGTAGTGTGTGTGTTAATATTGTGTTATTGTTACTGCCTTCCCGCCCCAGTGCACTGCAGAAAGGTAGAACGGTATAAATGAATAGTAATGGATTCAGAGAGGACCATGGCCGAGATCTACTAAGAGGTGCTGAGCTTTTTGGTACCTTTTGTGGTCTATTCACTTGAAAAGCACCATTTAGTAAATCTGGCCCCACAGGGGGTTTCTTCATCATGCGGTATCTAGAGGCAAAACCGGTTACAGATGAACCATTTAATCTATGGGCAGGGACGGATTGGCCTTCCGGGACACTGGGCAAATGGCCGGTGGGTTGTGCCGTCGTGGCTATTAAACGTAGCCAGGGGCACCTGCAGCAGTGGCGTGCTGCGGGACGGTGCGGCGCCATGCATCGCGGTGACAGAGGCCCCCACGCTCTTCCCCCACCACAATGAAACTGATTGACGAGAGGGAGAGTGGGGCCTCCGGAGCGGCCCTTCTCCATCGATGTCGCACGAGGGCCGGCGGGGAGGTGAAATGCGCGGTCCACATTTCCCCTCCAATCCGCCCCGTCTATGGGAGTCCTTTGGGTAACCTGGTGCGGTGTGTGTGTGTAGCAGGGAGAATGATGCATGCCCACTCCCACCCATTGCACTGTATATCAATACTGGGATGTAATTTTAGGCCATTGCATAAAACGTGAGAACGTTCACCAATCACGTTTATTGGTCTGTGACCACATCTGTCATGTCTCCTCAAGCTCCAAACATTCATTTAGAAATACCCCGACCTGTCTATCTCCGCAGTGAAAAAGACAATTAGACACATTGAAATATTTTGGGGCGTAAATGAATAGGATCAGTGTTTTAACCCTCGTCCTACTGGGAATTCCCACGGGCTCGGCTTATTTTTCTTGGCTGAGAAGTCTGCAGTGAATCATCGGCTCTTTCTTGCCATGATAACGTACTAGGATGTGGTTCTCCTCCGTTACCCGGGGGGCACCGTGAGCGTGTGAGTTCCGTCAATGTGACTCCGGGGCATTCGCCGTGAAGACAGGTGAGTTACAGAGTAACTGTGGATTGGGATGAGGCAAGCGTCAATGTAGGATACTACTGAGTCCAACACCTTCAAGATCACTACCGGTTTTTATGCCGTATCTATACTGTACATTTTGTTAAATTGATTTATATTCCAGAAGATCTTTTTCTGTGCACCTTATAATGGGTTAATCCCCAAAAAGGTTGACCCAAAACCTACAGTTCTTAATGGGACTACCTATCCTGAAATGACCGCAGTACTATTACATAGAACAGGGGGAGGGGTTTAACCTTTTATTGGTTAAGGAACCCTGTAATTATATTGTGAAATTCTGAGGAACCCCAACCCTCTCTAATAGCGCGTCTGAGATCAGATGCATTGTAAGGAACCCCAACCCTCTCTAATAGCGTGTCTGAGATCAGATGCATTATAAGGAACCCCAACCCTCTCTAATAGCGCGTCTGAAATCAGATGCATTGTAAGGATCCCCAACCCTCTCTAATAGCGTGTCTGAGATTAGATGCATTGTAAGGAACCCCAACCCTCTCTAATAGCGCGTCTGAGATCACATGCATTGTAAGGAACCCCAACCCTCTCTAATAGCGCGTCTGAGATCAGATGCATTGTAAACTCTTCTGTATTTGGTACAATTTTCAAATGATCTGACGGTGGTAGTAATGCCAAGTTACAAATCATTGGTGACCTGGTGTATAGGACATAAGGATAGAGGTGGGTCAACAGAAGATGGGGGGCCGGGTTTACACTTGAAGCCCTAAAAAGCTCTTGACACCTTACATCCTTGACAGACAGTTTAAAGGGCATCAACAAGTACTGCCTGGATAGCGTGGAGAATGGGGGATACGGCAGACACGCTATCATAGACATGCGTTAAGTACAGAAGGGAAGCATGTTTCAGAGCGTAAGTGGTGATGTTTGGTGTGGTAGACTCCATTAAATCCAGGAGGTGTTTTTTGATGACCGTATTAGGCCGCGTCCATGGTGGGTCCGTGTGCGGCCGTGTGAGGGGCCTCACGCTTGGCTGCAGCTGGAAAGATGTGTGCCCTGTAGTTGAACGCGGCGAGGGGGGCGTGTTGTGGGCGTGGCCGTGACGTCACGGAGCTGGTTCGCCCTCATGACATGGCCGTCGCGCGCGAGGAAACAAATGTATTTGATTCCTCGCGCATCACGAGCGCCGGCACTTCTGGTCACCCACGCGGTCGTGCGCTCTAAAGACAGCCTCATAGAGGCACGTCGATTTCATCACGCGGCCTAAGATGCCTGGAGCAGCCTTCCAGCAGAACTGGTTGGGGGTAAACACAAGGAAATGCGTTGGGTCTTGAGTCTACTTCTGTAGCAATCGGGCACCTGGGCAGACTTGGGACGGCCAATCTTCACAGCGCGTTAAAGAGGGGGCCATGTTTCTCTGTAACACGCTTGTAATAGGAAGATGATTTTGGCCGAGAATACAGAAGTATTGAATGAGCCCGCAACTGGTTACGTGCAGCGGACAGGCGGTCCACCCTGACAGATGACGCTGTAGCATTTGCTAAAGACATCCCTATACTGCTAAAACAAGGCGGAAAAATAGGACTAGCAATTCCTTTATTTCCCAGGGAGAGTGTGCTGCGGGTTTGAAAGCCTTTAACCCGACCTTCAGAATAAATAACTTTGTTTTTTGACATCGTCAAGCAGCAGAGGGGGGGACGCAGGGTCTGTTTGTTGTGGCACCTGTATGGCTCTCCGCGTGCTTTAGGAGTTTTAATAGGTGATTAATCATGATTTTTGTCGACTTTTTTTTAAACATGTCTTCATTTTTTGGCTCCGTCCACGCAGCCTATTAAAACATAACCCCCCCCCCCCCTCCCCGCTCCCACCATGCGTACAAACGCAAGCAACCCACCAGCACTTTAACAGATGTCATCCTGCAAGGTCCCACTTGCCCAACACTTCTACTGAAGCATCCAAGGTCAGAATCCCGAATTCTTCATCCAGTGCGTTCAAGGAAACCAATTTATTGTTCTGTCACGGCCACGAAAGGCTCATTTCTTTTGGACCTATATCATGTTGTCAGGCAGTCTGTGCAGAGTAGTAATGCCTTAACCTCCTATACTTCTTTGTGGCCACATTAATCTGTCGTCGTCGTAAATTAAACACATTTTCGGCTCCCCCCCCCCCCCCCGCCCCCCCGGACTTGAGGTTTTTTTTTTTTTTTACGTTCTCCCCTTTTCTTCTTCACCTAACATTTTGTCTGGCTGCACCGGGAGGGAATAGGTTTTTATGAAACCTTGTGAAGCGCTTTAGGGTGCATTGCAATAGGAGATGTAAGGGGGAGAGTTATAGGGAGCGGTTATATGGGGTAATAGGAGGAGTTATAGGGAGTGGTTATATGGGGCAATAGGAGGAGTTATAGGGAGTGGGTATATGGGGCAATAGGAGGAGTTATGGGGGGCGGTTATATGGGGCAATAGGAGGAGTTATAGGGAGCGGTTATATGGGGCAATAGGAGTAGTTATAGGTAGAAGTTATATGGAGTTATAGGGAGCAATTATGTGGGGCAAAAGGACGAGTTATAGGTAGAGGTTATATGGGGCAATAGGAGGAGTTATAGGGAGCGGTTATAAGGACCAACAGGAGGAGTTAGGGAGGGTTTACTTGAGGCACGTATAATAATATATATCAATGATTGCGATTCTTCCATTTTTAGTTAAACCCAATGGGAAGAGAGAGCAAGATGTGTGTTAGAAATCTCTGGGTATCCGCTGCCTTATATATTATTGTATGATATAAATCCAGCGTGACATCCCCGTGAGCGCCCTACGTTCCCACCTGCGAAGGCCTGAAGTCATTCCATGAGACCACCTCTTGCCTCCACACAAACTAAAGTGTATGTTGGAAGTCTCTGAGAATTATTGCCCACCAAGATAAACCACGGGCTTAGAAATCTCTGGGCGGTGCCGGCTCAGAGACATATATATATCACCGTGCAGTGGGACCAGAGTGTGTTTTGGGCACTGGCCCTGCACGCAGGGCCCGGAAAGTTATATCAATTATAGTCATTCCTCTTAGGAGATGCAAAAGAAAGACATCAAGGTATGTTACGTCTGTAACTGCGGCGGCGAACTGTCCTTGCGGTTGAGCCAGCCGCGGCTAATTGTCCTAGACCAGTGGGGGGCAACTCCAGTGCTCAAGGGCCAGCAACAGGTCAGCTTTTCAGAATATCCCTGCTTCAGCACAGGTGGCTCAATCAGTGGCTCAGCCGACGACTTTGGCTCAGTCGAAGACAGCCACTTCAGCACAGGGGGCTCTGTCTTTGACTGAGCCACTGATTGAGCCACTGATTGAGCCACCTGTGCTGAAGCAGGTATATCCTGAAATGCTGACCTGTTGCTGGCCCTTGAGGACTGGAGTTGCCCACCCCCTAGGTTTACCATAGCCAGCTCCTTAAAGACCAGTATATGGTCTAGTTATAACATCTTGTTCACAGGGCTCCGGGCAGTGATAACACAGGGCTCCGGGCAGTGATAACACAGGGCTCCGGGCAGTGATACCACAGGGCTCCGGGCTGTTACAAGAACCCGTCCCCGGAGCCCAGGTGGTCTCCATCATCCAACAGAAAAGTGAAGGAATCACGTTATGACGGACAGACACAGCACACTCACACTCTCACTCACATATAATGCAGAATGCACGTTATGACGGACGGACACAGCACACTCACACTCTCACTCACACACATACATATAATGCAGAATGCACGTTATGACGGACACAGCACAATCACACTCTCACACACACACCCACACACATATAATGCAGAATGCACGTTATGACGGACGGACACAGCACACTCTCACTCACTCACACACACATATAATGCAGAATGCACGTTATGACGGACGGACACAGCACACTCACACTCAAGTTTTGCATCTGATGGGGTGTGTGTGTGTGTGTGTGTGTGTGTGTTTTTTTTTCTTGCTCTGCACATACAAGCACGAGGAAGACAAGGGGATATGACAAACCCGTCACTGGTGCTAAAAAGCTACGAAATGGAATCATTTTTTGCAGATGATAGAAGAAAGCTAGACCAGGAGGCCATGTTCTGAAGGTAAAAGGGTAGTGGATCCATGGAACTTTTCCCCGGCAGTGGTGGTAGAGGTTAATGCAGTAAAGAAAGTAACTGGGTAAACCCAAGAGGCGCCTAATTGTGGGATGGGAAATGTCCTCCTTCTTTGCCCATGTCTACAATTGCTCTTCAAGCAGGAGGAGCGTGGACTAATTAACCCCCTTCGGACTTCACAAAGGGTTAAAGCGCTGTTTGCGCCACAGTAATGTGCGTGGCTGAGCAGGTTGGACTGTAACTGTACTGACGTCCGATCTGTTCTGGCTCCCGACGGGCCCATACAGAGGGGAACAATCTGTCCGCTCACCGATCCATCCCGTCCCAGAAGGTTTCCATTGTGGTATTAACACAGAGATCAGAGCCGGGGAGAGACAGTTTTACGGCTCTCGGGCCCGGCGCGCACATTATTTCCCAATGAATCCAATGTGGTGCGTCCGAACCTCAGCCATTCGCCACAGACTATTCATTGTCGGAAAAATGCCGCCCCTGACAACTGCACAAGTGTTTCTGATTTAGAGATTCTGCGGGGTAAAGACACACCACACACACACACACACACACACACACACACACACACACACACACACACACACACACACACACACACACACACACACGTGGGAAAAGAACGTGGGAAAAAGAAAGTACACCTCTTTGAATTCTATGGTGTTACATATCAGACATAATAACAATACTGTTCTTAGAGGTCTTAAAATTAGGTAAATACAACTCGATGATACAACAACAGTGTACATATTACCACCGTGTGTGTGTGTGTGTGTGTGGTGTGTGTGTGTGTGTGTGTGTGTGTGTGTGGTGTGTGTGGTGGTGTGTGTGTGTGTGTGTGTGTGTGTGTGTGTGTGGTGTGTGTGTGTGTGTGTGTGTACACATGACATATTACACCGTGTCATGATTTATTTAACAAAAATAAAGCCAAAATGGAGAAGCTATGTGTGAAAAACTAAGTAGACCCTTACTGCTTCCATAGGAATTACGATGCTGAGTAGCAGACAGGTGCTGCTAATCAAATGCCCTTGATTAATTGATCATCAGCAAGTGTGACCACCTCTATAAAAGCCGAAGTTTTAGCAGTTTGCTGGTCTGGAGCATCCAGTTGTGTGTTAACACAATGCCAAAGAGGAAAGACATCAGCAATGATCTTAGAGAAGCAATTGTTGCTGCCCATCAATCTGGGAAGGGTTATATGGCCGTTTCCAAACAATTTAAAGTCCATCATTCTACAGTGAGAACGATTATTCCAAAGTGGAAAACTTTCAAGACAGTTGCCAATCTTCCCAGGAGTGGACGTCCCAGCAAATTCACCCCAAGGTCAGACCGTGCAATGCTCAGAGAAATTGCAAAAAACCCAAGAGTTACATCGCAGACTCTACAGGCCTCAGTTAGCATGTTTAAATGTTAAAGTTCATGACCGTACAATTAGAAAATGACTGAACAAGTATGGTTTGTTTGGAAGGGTTGCCAAGAGAAAGCCTCTTCTTTCTAAAAAGAACATGGCAGCACGGCTTAGGTTTGCAAAGTTGCATCTGACAAACCACAAGACTTCTGGAACAATGTCCTTTGGACAGACGAGACCAAAGTGGAGATGTTTGGCCATAATGCACAGCGCCACGTTTGGCGAAAACCAAACACAGCATATCAGCACAAACACCTCATACCAACTGTCAAGCATGGTGGTGGAGGGGTGATGATTTGGGCTTGTTTTGCAGCCACAGGACCTGGACCTGCAGTCATTGAGTCGACCGTGAACTCCTCTGTATACCAAAGTATTCTAGAGTCAAATGTGAGGACATCTGTCCAACAGCTAAAGCTTGGCCGAAATTGGGTCATGCAACAGGACAATGATCCCAAGCACACCAGCAAATCTACAACAGAATGGCTGAAAAAGAAAAGAATCAAGGTGTTGCAATGGCCCAGTCAAAGTCCAGACCTCAACCCGATTGAAATGCTATGGCAGGAACTTAAGAGAGCTGTGCATAAACAAATGCCCACAGACCTCAATGAACTGAAGCAACGTTGTAAAGAAGAGTAGGCCAAAATTCCTCCACAACGATGTGAGAGACAGATAAAGTCATACAGAAAACGATTACTTTAAGTTATTGCTGCTAAAGGTGGTTCTACAAGCTATTGAATCATAAGGTATACTTAGTTTTTCACACATGGCTTCTCCATTTTGGCTTTATTTTTGTTAAATAAATCATGACAAGGTGTAATACAGTATGTCATGTGATGTCCACACACTGGCTAGAACGCCTCAGCAGAGGGGACAGGGGTGCTCGGTTAATTAAATGAATAATAGTTGGTGAAAATCACAAAAGTGATCTAAATGCCGGCACAGCACGAGGAGTTAAACAAAAATGGTTTATTTAGTCCAACATGTAGACATATCCCGACGTTTCAGTCCCCAAGGGTAAAATGTAACGCTGTTTTTATTTTTTCCATGCGGGGCTCCGTTCAGGAGATAGAAGTGTTTGAAAGATTGTGTCCAGGAGGTTAAAAGTGAGCTCTCTCCAGAGCCCAGTGCATTCTGTGTATGTTGGGCAGAGTGCACGCAGTGCTTCACAAAAGAGGCAATACAAGGAATTCTAATACAATAAGGGCAACAAACAAAATGAGACGATAGGAAAGGAAATCCCTGCCCCGGAGAGCTTACAATCTAATACATTGACAGGTGATGATCCTCATTATGTTGATTTAACAGCAAACTCTGTTGTATCACAATCGCAGACATCTGGTTCAGTTACGCACAGCGGGTTGCCATCTTTATTCAGTCCGGTACCATCATAAAAAGACCGCATTTCCCCATCGAAAATAAGGTCTGCACCGATAATCCCAAGACTGCACTCAACAGATTGCCAATTTGATCTGTAGTAGCGGAAGCATCCAGTGTAAAGTAATGGGATCCCACTTTAAAGGGCAGCGTTTGAACCCACCTCCCATTTTGGGATGTGTGGGGTGGCCTTTTTTCCATTCTGCCAACGCCAGGACATGCCAAGAGGCTTTGTCATTGTGCCGGGATCCGTGCCCTTTCCATCTGGCTCACATCAAAGGCTCGGTGACTAAGACACAGCGGATGACACGCTGGAGTTCCATTCTAGTAACCGCTCTAAATCACGGCTCCTGTCAGCACCGCGGCTCGCGGCGGAAAGAGCTGTGTTTATATACAGGGGTGGCACCCACATAGCGAAGGAGTTAAACGGTACGGTTACAAAAACAATGCAAAAAAGGAGTCCTCCAGCAGCAGTGGTACTACGGTTAGAGACGGGCAGTTCCAGCTGGCAAAACGGGGCTGAAAATGTGCTCTGTAGGTTGGCAAGTAAAACAGCTTTGTTAAGATGAAAGGGATTTATAATATATTTTCTCTTCGTTTAAAAATAATAATCCATCACGTTTCCTCACGTCTATGTGGCATCAAAAGAATGACATTTATTGGGTTTTCTTACACAGAGGTTACAGAGGTTAAAGCCACCGCAGGGTAGGGAAGTGAAGCGAATAGAGAGAGGAGAGAGAGAGAGAGAGGGAGAGAGAGAGATAGAGAGACACACCACCAAAACCAACAACACCACACACACACACACACACACACACACACACACACACACACATTTTAGCAAGATAGAAGAGTGCAAACACATTTCCGAGAAGGACAAAGATAACATATACTTTGAAGCTGATAGGCTTGGGAAATGTGAGGAAGTTCTTCACTAAAACAGTAGTGGATCCATTGAACAGCCTCCCGGCAGAGGCGATGGAGGGTAATACAGTAAAGAAATCCAAAGGTCCATGGGGATAGCCACATGGAGATATGGCAAGAACCCAGGGATCCAATGAAAAATAGGCAGACCAGGTGAGCCAAGTCGCCCTTATCAGCCAATTATTCCTACGTTTCAAGATGTATTTATCTTTGTTGGACTGCTTTAACCTTTCCAGTGCCATCCCAAACCGGCAGTTGACAGAGGTTCTCAAGACCCCCCAACAGTTCAGGTCAACGACTGAGCCACTTGTGCTGAAGCAGGGACTGATTGAGCAACCTATGCTGAAGCAGGGACCTGATTGAGCCACCTGTGCTGAAGCAGGGACCTGATTGAGCCACCTGTGCTGAAGCAGGGACTGATTGAGACACCTGGGCTGAAGCAGGGACCTGATTGAGCAACCTGTGCTGAAGCAGGGACCTGATTGAGACACCTGTGCTGAAGCTGGGACTGATTGAGCCACCTATGCTGAAGCAGGGATAACCTGACCTGTTGGAGGAGGCTTGAGGACTGGAGTTGAGAACCCCGCGAGTTAAGGGTTAATTATACAGCCGAGATACTTTCTCCCTCCCAGCATGGAAATCTTTCCGCAGCAGCCGGACTGGAAACTCTCCACGAAGGAAAAGTGAGTTTGACCCGATCGACTTAATTCATTTCTCATTGTTAGGTGTTTAAAACAAGGACTCGGAGATTGAGGCGGCTAATTTCTCGCGCTCTGAGCTTACGGAAAAACTGAGCTCCAGAAACACTCTGCCGAAAAGATGTGGGAGGTAAATTATTTCACCCCCTCCGATCCTAAAATAATGGGAAAATAAACGCAATCGGGCAGAGAAATATATCGGTCCCATATATCATTGACAAGACAAATATATTTTCGGCAAGAAAACGCTGGTCTTTTTTTCCCCTTTGACATTGCGCAGTGTTCCGATACAGGAATTGACATTAAATACGGCAGCTTTTTCCATACAGAAAACTTGAATTAATTTGCTCCAAAGTAGGAACATAAATAGCACGTCTTCAACCTAGTTTGTATTACGCTCATATTGGAAGAAGATGAGTACAGAGACGAGATAATGGGGGGGTTGTTTGGGAACGCCATGTTTGGGGGGTCGGGGGGTTGTGTTCCTTAAAGCAGAAGTCTGTTCTGATTGTCGTTAGGATTATTCTTTTTATACTCTCTTTAACAGATCCCTTCTTGCCCGTTTTAATATGCCGTTTTTTTGTTTTTTTTAAACTTTCAAATCTGATGCTTCATCTTTGGAGAAAGAAGCGCTCAGAATATTAAGTGTCCGGGAAGATAAAATGGCGCTCTCCTCAGAGCCGGCTGAAGCTTACCAAGCTGGAGATTAAGAAACCCAGAAGGGCAGGACATGCTCAAGGCACAAGACAGGGGCTGTACTTATACTCTTAAGAAGAGATTCAGGATTTAAGGAAAAATGAAAGGAATCCCTCCAGTAACATATTGCTTATCGGTGTTCTTTGTTGTCATCCAAGTGTCTGATAGACTGTAGTGTATTAGGATTCATTACACCTTCCTCTAACATCTGCTTCTTTATGGTACAGACCCAAATAGGTGTAGGGTGATCTAATGGCTGTGGTAGGTTAAAACTGGGGGGTGGGGTTAGGACGTTTGGAAACTGGGAGGTCTGAGTATTTACACGCAGAGAAGTCTGATTTGATACGCGGCACCATTCCTCCCCGCAACTGCTTTATACGTTACAAGCTTGTTGACCAATGTTCTTCTTCCATTTGACACAGAATAATGACCATGGGGGGGGGATATAGGACCCCAAGATGGGGGATAACAGGGTGACCACCCGACCTCCAGCCCTGCAAAGGAGTTCATTTTTGGAGTGACGCTTGGTAAGACCTGACGTGTGCTAGGGAAGAGCGAAGCCTGCCTCTGTCCCGTGATTATGCAATGTTGGGTGGGTTTTGTAAGGTGACGGTTGTTGGGTTCATGTCCCAGCTTTGCTGGTATAGCGAATTGAAACTGCTGTTTAAGGGAGGAAAGAAGAGCCGAGGTCCCGTCGTCCTTACGGCTAGAGGGGCTCCGTGCATCTGCTTGGGCAGGTAATGATTAAAACCAATGGTAGGTGGAGCACCGAGGTCCATGTGGACTGGTGCTGTTAGTTGATCAAGCCGGGTTTTCCTGTTCATCTACAATGGTTGAATACAAGCGGGGGCATGTGTGGTCCACGTCGGTGTCACTGGACTTATTTGGTGTGGGGTTAATGGTTGTGTGTGGGGTGTACCTGGTCAAGAGAGAAAAAACTACACGCACAGACTCGCAATTTGATGCATCCCATTGTCAGAAGTGTGTCACCTAACTCCCAAGTTGATGAGCACTGGGGCAGAATTAGAAGTAGAGCGAGACATTGAGGCTAAGACGTGAACAAGGATTTTCTCCAAAACCATCCTTTGTACTCCAAGCTTGTCTTAATACGTAGAACTGCGGTGGCCAGGTCATTTATTTTGGTAGAGAAGTGTGTTGACCTAATATTGCGTCTAAACCGGGTGGACTTCACAGGTCATTTCAAGGTTACAGTGTGTCAGCCCAATAATTTCCCTCCGGCTTCGTGGTTTAGAAGACAAGATGAGTAGAAGGAAGTCTTATGTTCTTTCCGTTGGCCAGAACCCGGCCTGTTTTGTTATTTCTTCTATTCCTAGCCAGTAACTTTGAAGAGCCAGCGCTAAGCGGGACTGTTGTTCTGATTGCTGCCAAAATATGCTCCCAATATTCAACCTCAACTGGAAATTCTTCCAGAAGGCCCGTTGCCCGAGTCTGTGGCTAAGAAGGGCTTGTCAGGGAGACTTCAAACTCTTGAAGTGTTGGTACCAACGTAAGGAAATCTAATAAAATCCAATAATGAGATTAAAGAAATGGCAGTTTATTTCTTTTTAAAGCTTTTCCCTACCAGAAGTTCCAACAGCGGCTTGTTACAACCAAGGGCAGTGATTACATATTTAATGCTTTTGATGCCAAAGGGCAGAGGTGGCCAACCCCAGTCCTCAAGGGCCACCAACAGGTCAGGTTTTAAGGATATCCCTGCTTTAGCACAGGTGGCCCTTGAGGACTGAAGTTATCCACCCCTGGGTTAAATCTGGGTTTTATTTTCATAAAGTTCACACTTAAAGAAGCAGTTCCTCCTACTGGGTTTTTTTTGTCTTTTTTTTTGTCACGGTGCTGGAATCGAGGGGGGTTGGGGGTGTGTTCTCCGTGTTCCCCTTACCCAAACGCCACTGTTTTCAACTCTGGAGACTCCAAATACTTACCGGTGAAGTTCCACGGTTTTAATCTCCCTCGGGAGAAACAAAATGGCTGCCAAATCTTGGGCTGAGGCTTCCTATTGGACGGCCATTTAAACCCCCTTTAAAAAGCAGGAAGTAATACCGGTCACTTCATCAGGGGGTTTCTCGGAAGCAGGGGGTCCCCGGAGCTGAAAATAACGCGGTTCAGTTCTGTGGGAGCTGTCTTTTGTTGCTAAAGAAACCAGGGCAAGCAAATTGGACCGCGTACCAAATGTTTTGTCCCTTGGTTATCCCGCTCTTTTACCATACCCTATATAATGCTAACATTCTATATCCCAAATATTGTTATCGTTATAATTCAGAGGGATCACGCCGCTTAATCGAAGGCAGTCGTTTGCCACCTGTTTCCAACGCAGCTCCAATATCTTGGAAACTGCGGCTTTTTAAGAGACCGTAACAATTTTTTTTCAGCCTTATATATGTATTTTTTATTTAATAACTCCAGAAGGTTATTAAAAATACTGCTTTTGGAATGGCATTTGCTGAATGTAAAACAAAAAGTATAACATGTTATATTGGCAATGCCCGGGGGCTTTCCCAGGTCAGAGGAAAATTAGGAGGAGTTCTGCAGTTTGCAACAGGCTGAAAATGACTTAAGTGACATTTTTAACTGCCGACTGGCTTCAAGTCGCCCGTCTGATGAAGATCTTGACTTGTCTCTCCGTAGACCTGTCCCTGTTATACCAAAGTTGCTAATAGACATGAGGGTCTCATCTTCAGTCTTCAAGACCCTCCCCCCATCCCCCAACAGATCAGGTTTTAAGGATATCCCTGCCTTGCCACAGGTGGCTCAATCAGTCTCTGCTTCCGCA
>CM071588.1:3926182-3933682 GCA_036426205.1 Ascaphus truei | reverse complement strand
TTACAGGGGCCTATTCATTAAGGTGTGGCACTGTGGATTCGGTTCTACCACATAGAAACTTCCGTAGGGGTTTCCGTGCGATAGTGCCAGATCTGAAGTATTGGACTTTAGTGACCACTGCTCATAGACCATGAGTGGCCTACTCCAGTCCTCAAGGGCCACCAACAAGTCAAGTTTGAAGGATATCCCAGCTTTACCATAGGTGGCTCAATCAGTCTCTGCTTCATTACAGGCGGCTCAATCAAAGACTGAGCCACCTGTGCTGAAGCAGGGATATCCTTGGTACCTGGCCTGTTGGTGGCCCTTGAGGACGGGAGTTGACCACCCTTGCCCTCGGAGCTTATTCTTTCTCAGCCAAAATTCCCCTTTGACTTCAATGGCCAGTGTTGACCGACATGGCCGGTCAGCTGATACAGAATACGCCCCCTACATCAGTTGGGGGGTCTGTGCTACTTTGGGTACTAAAATGGTTGTCTCCACGGCAGGGATATATTGTGTCCGTTACAGCGCAGCACACACCAGCCGCGCAATTATTGGCGTATGTCTGCTGTGTTTCTCTTAGCAGAGTGGTATGGGGTACATGCACAGCACACACGCAGAACAGATGGTGTTATTGTAAGTCAGACGATATTTTTTTTGTTTAATTGCCTTCGTTATGCACCTGTATTTTTTGGTCTGCAAATATTTTTGTTAGATGTGTAAGGGTTTCTGAGCTCCCATTAGGGATTCTTTTAGGCTGTATGTCATCTGATTAGAGAAACGTGCGTTGACCCCATGACAACAAGAGGCGCCCGCCATGCACGGGATTGTGGGGGAATGAACTTGGGGCACTGCCAGTGGTACGGGGGCTTCCAGCTCCTCCGACTCCCCGACTCCCCGACCCCCCTTTCCAATACAGCCAATATCTCCCATCAGGTCCCCTTCTTCCATACGCCGTGACGTTGCTTCTCTGTGCTGGCGAAGATTGTAGTTTCAATTCATTTGAACGCACCTCCACGCTTCTCTAGCGCTGGGCAGAAGATCACAGCATCTTAGATCGCGCCCGAGAGAGCGATGATCATCTTTAATCACCATTGGTAAGAAGGTTTTGGTGGTGGGATCTGGAAGGGCATTCGGGGTTATTTACATACATAGGTCCTTACAGTGTTCGTTTTCTCTGTTTAGGAGATATTACAGACATAATAAGGGGTTTGTGCCGGTCACCACCACCACCACTCGCTCCAAGAGGTCCATGTATCGAGGCAAGTCTCTTCCTTTGTCTCTTGGCTCCATTGTGTCATGGTAGCTCATTGTAATTGTGCCCGGTGAGTGCCGGCGGGAATGTCGGTAGACGACGCACAGATTGTAATGGGGTTGCTGCCAAGTCAGGGATTGCGCAACCTCCTTGGTTAACGGTCAACTTCATAAGAGAACTGGTTTGTGTGTGTCTGCGTTTGTGAACATCCCCGATAAGAAGAACAGTGGTTATCTATCTGTCCTGCTCCCTTTTTCTCTGTGCTGCAACATGTTCAGTTACAGAACGCGGCCCCAAGCAGACAAAATGGCAGACAAAAGCAGGAGTTACGATGGATTGTATCCCTAACATTATGAAAAATACCCTGCGTTTAATGTTTGTAGGGGATTTGGGACAGATTCACTAAGTGGTGCTTCACCATATGACACCCTCGGGAAGACACCTTGCAGTCTATTTCAGGGGCGGCCAACTCCAGTCTTCAAGGGCCACCACCAGGCAGGTTTTAAGGATATCCCTGCTTCAGCACAGGTGGCTCAATCAGTGGCTCAAGGATTGAGTCACCTGTGCGTGAAGCAGGGATATCCTTAAAGCCTGACCTGTCGGGGGCCCTTGAGGACTGGAGTTGGCCACTCCTGACCTATTCACTGGAATGGACCATGTTGTGTCTTATGGGATCGCCCTGCTTAGTTAATGTGGGCCTTTATCTTGACTTTACTCTGTCATGTCAGGAATGATGCCTGATGGGGTAATTTCCACGGATTATCTCAAACACTTAATGCCATGTCAGAGCGCTCCGTAGAACCCAGACAGATAGCAGTGGCAGTTGACACGGCAGAATCCAGGTCTGCGTGTAGAACAAGCTATCCCTGCCTCCTACATCCTCTTATCGGCCTTCAATTTCACGTGCTTCCAATTAGAGGGCCTGTTATCCGCAGCCAGATAAACTGCAAGAGGATATTCCAAATACTTCTCCTGCTAAATAGAGCCCTCGCCTGCATCGCATTATTGGGACTTCTGACCACATCTGGAAGGGAAACGGTTCCAGTAACATTAAAGAGTACTATTTGGGTTGGCACGCTGACACTGTGGTATATGCCAATTGGTAATGGCTCTTGGAAGCCCTTAAACTCTCCCTGAACTATTCCCTCGAGAAATCATTCAATTAAGTATGGCTAAAATGTGAACCCCCTTTGAGCCAGGGCAGGAAGGAGCTGTTGATCTGGACTAACCCCCTGTTACAGCATATTGGAGAAGCAGTGGGGTTTCAGGAACAATATGGCCTGCTCGTTTCACGGTGTGTGTATTTTAATTGTGCAACTGTTTGTCGGGACGGAGCTGCAGTTGACACGCTGCTTGGATCTGGTTGAGTGGTTAGATCTGGGTGGGGGGGGGGGGGGGGGGGGGGAGGTTGTTGTAGCGATGCCCATATTCCAAGTATTTGGGCAGTTCTTCTTATCACTTATTTGTGTGGTGCCAACGTGTTCCTCGGCGCAGTCCAATGTGGGAGGGAGGACAATAACATTGTATGACGAGAGCACATGTATGTACGTATATCTTTATTTATATAACGCCATACAGGCACATAGCGCTTCACAGCAGTAATACACGTGACATCATATAACACATAGTGGGAATAAACGCTTGAGACATAAAACATTTTGAAAATGAGTCCCTGCCCCGAAGAGCTTACAATCTAAGTAGGGAGAACTTGGAGACAGTAGGAGGGTATACTAGTAAGTGCGTCTGCAATAGGCAAAGGTTGATGTATGAGGTGTGTAGTATGTTACATGTTAAGACAAACGGAATACATAGGAAGGAGGTTTCTGGCTCCGAGAAGCTTACAATCTAGAAGATAAGATGTTACACTGCAGAATATTATAATTGGGACATCTGAAAGTTTGCGTCTGTAATAAAGGTCTGATATGGGTTTTCGCTCCCCAAAAAGCATTGTTAAATATAAGAAACAAGATGATAAACTCTCTTACGTTTGACTCGGGAACACAGGAATGTAGTAATATGAGGTGGGGATGTAATGATGAACACAAGGAGGGGTTAAAGATCATACTAGTCACAACTGCTTCCACTATGCTTGGGAGAGACACAAGAGTTTCCTGAATATGGTGCGGTCAGGTGGGAGAAGGCCTGGACTCGGGGCCTAATCTGTAGCTCATGTTGAGACGTTGTCATGTTCCTTTCATCTGCATTGCAAGGAGGGAAGATGTATAAAGTCAGTATGTTGTGCTCCTCGTTATCAAGGAGCGTTGGCCATATACTGTACAGGAAGCGCTGGCCATATACTGTACAGGAAGCGCTGGCCATATACTGTACAGGAAGTGTCGGTCATATACTGTACAGGAAGTGTTGGCCATATACTGTACAGGAAGCGCTGGCCATATACTGTACAGGAAGCGCTGGCCATATACTGTACAGGAAGTGTCGGTCATATACTGTACAGGAAGTGTCCGCCATATACTGTACAGGAAGTGTCCGCCATATACTGTACAGGAAGTGTCGGTCATATACTGTACAGGAAGTGTCCGCCATATACTGTACAGGAAGTGTTGGCCATATACTGTACAGGAAACGTTGGCCATATACTGTACAGGAAGTGTCGGTTCATATACGGACGGAAGTGTTCCGCCAAATACGTACAGGAAGTGTTGGCCATATACTGTACAGGAAACGTTGGCCATATACTGTACAGGAAGCGTTGGCCATATACTGTACAGGAAGTGTCGGTCATATACTGTACAGGAAGTGTCCGCCATATACTGTACAGGAAGTGTTGGCCATATACTGTACAGGAAGCATTGGACATATACTGTACAGGAAGCATTGGACATATACTGTACAGGAAGTGTTGGCCATATACTGTACAGGAAGTGTTGGCCATATACTGTACAGGAAGTGCTGGACACCAATATCGCTGCATCCGTTTTAGCGGGGTATGTCGCCCATTCCTTTGAACCTTTTCCGTGTCCTAATGCACAGGCGTCACCGTCAGAGGGCCAAAATCTGTGCGATTTTTGGGTTCGTAATGGAAAAGATCTGGTATTTATCAGCAAAACTCCCATTTAAGTCTTCTGGCTGAAAATCGGTGAGGGAAATCGGCGCGGCGCTGACTGGAAATCGGCGCGGCGCTGACTGGAAATCGGCGCGGCTGACTGGAAATCGGCGCGGCGCTGACTGGAAGTCGGAAAGGCTGGCTGGAAATCGGTGCGACTCGCAGATAAAAAGTGAGAGTTGATTTGTCTGCTAATGACCTCCAGGGAATGGCCCAGAAAGAGTTAACACGGATTTCCCTCCCCCTATTTAATACTGAATAATTATTAGACTGCTGTTGTACCAGCCGACGACAAATATTTTCTCTTGATGTATCCTGAACCTGCCCATGAATAATAATTTATTCCCAGTTCTGAAAGGAAAACAGTTAAAATAATATATATATATAATTTTTTTTTGTGTGTGTCTAATTTATTGCATATGTTGGCACCGGGATAATGAGCCAGTCTTTGGAGCCGGGCTGAGCTGTTCCCTGGGAGTGTTTAATATGGTGGTCTTGGCAACGCTCCATCAAATACACTTAGCATATGGCATGTTCGTAATGGAGGCAGAGTGTTGGAACGCTGCACCATCGTATTCTGAATGTGCCGGTCATTACAGGTCAATAAAGGGCGGTGATTAGCTGCCATCCATCATTGTGCTGGCTCTACGTGGTACCACTACTTTTTATTTGCACTTTTAACTTTCTTTTCTTGGGGGGGATACATTGCAGACCCTTCTGGGACTTCGTGAAGGGGGTTTGCTGCTTTATGTTCAATAAGGTTATAAGGCGTGCCCCTGAATTGAACTGGTTTGGGCTCTGTATCACTACTTTTTAGGGTTATGGCTATAGGGCACTCTTGGTTGAACGAAATTGTCATCTGGCGATATATCATTAACGGGAAACTGTTATCGGGATCGATCTGAAAGCCGCATTGTACATGAATATAGGGCCAGGAGGACGCAGATTAAAACATAGAGACCTCAAAGCTAGAAATAGGCATTTTTCTTTTTGGACGGGCCCTATGGGTATCGAGGAAATTCCCATTGAGCCCAAGGCATGAGCTGACCCATAGGGTCGGGACTGGCCCAGTCTATCCAGGAATGATCAAAAACTAGTACTCTCCCACCCTCTCTCATGGTGGACGTCTCTTCAACTTCCTTGGCCTCGTCCAGGTTGAAGGCTCGCTTGCTTGCTTGCTCTCGAGTGCCGTGATGTCACACGCTGAGCAAGCAGGAGCAATTATTGGCCTAACTGTAGCGCGCGCGCGGGGGGGGGGTGTGGCCGTGACATCACGCAGCTGGTTCGCCCAAGCATACGTTCCCGTTAAACGCACCTTTTCAAGGCGACCTATCTAACACTCTCCTGACTGATTTCTTTCTCTTTCGTCCCTGGCTTTGATGGCCAAACCCTCGCTAAGAAACTCACACCCGTCATTCCTTGCGTCTCCCGTCCCCTCCTTCTAAAGTGTAAGGAGCTCCTTCCTCTTGTCTGTTTGCCTTTAACATACCGCATTTGAATGATTACAGGGCGACCCTGAATATAAGGCGACCCCCTAATTTCAGTAGTAGCTGGAAAGAATAAAGTTTACACACACACACTCACACACACACTCACACACACACACTCACACTCACACACTCACACACACACACACACACACTCTCTCTCTGTCTCTCTGTCTCTCTGTGTCTCTGTCTCTCTGTGTCTCTCTCAACTAGGGTTGCCAGGTGGATTCACCAAAAATACTGGACACAATGGTGAAAGGTGTGACACGTTCAAGACATCACATACACACACATATACACACGTGGCTCAATCACTCCCTGCTTCAGCACAGGTGAACAGTCTTCGACTGAGCCACTGATTGAGCCACCTGTGCTGAAGTTAGGATATCCTTGAAACCTGACCCGTTGGGGTGTCCAGAGGACTGGATTTGAGCACCCCTGATTTATATCACTCTGTCCCTCCATTGTACCGCACTACAGATTATGTTGGCGCTTAACAAATGGCCAGCGATGATAATAACATGGAATCGGAACTTGCAGTGAGCCGGCTGTTCTGTTCATCCCATTACATCCTGATGAAGACAAGCTTGGGATTCCGGGACCCGATGGGTTTCTGAGGGCGGACAGCGATGAAATAAAAAATACCGCTTACCGTCTCGGTTTGGGAACCACGCCCTCGGAGAGGAATTCATAGGTAACAGGCGGCTGCCCCCCCCCCCCCCCCCCCATATGGGTTTAAGTTATATGTTCAAATCTTTCCCTCTTGTTCAAAGTTGGATATTGAAACTAGATTTTATTAACCCTTTGAGTTCCGTAGTGCCACGGCCCCTCCGGGACTCCCGATGGCGTGATCGCTGCGTCACGGAGGAGTGACGGGCAGCTTTCGCCCACCGCACGCAATCTCCCCTAGCAAAACAAGCAGGATTTTTCGAACGCTCCTATCGCCCGAACGGCCCTTCGGAATTTCAAAATAAGACGGCGTTGGAAAGAGCGAGGAGGGGTCCCTTAAAGTACCACCCCCCTTGCCCCCCCCCCCTCAAATAATGGCGATCAGATGTATAGAGCGCGACGTGGGAAGAGAAAGGTGGGAGTAATAAGAAGATCTAGAAAAAGAGCGGATAAAGAACCGAAGAGAGGGAAGATGAGAGAGCGCAGAGGATGAGCGGAGAGATGTCTCGCGGCCGCAAACGCGGAATCAGATCAACGTTTATTTATTTACGCAAAGGGAAAGCACAGCAGCTGCGGCGGCAGACATATTTAACGCGTTCCCGGCGATTGCAGTAACCAGGGGAAAAATGGCACGGAGGTGGTGTAATCTGAGAACAACACGTGTAAAACATCCATGGGCGGGACGGGGAGCGCTGGCGCACACAGGTTCCGTGTAGGGGAAGAAATCGCGCGTGTCCTGCCAATCAATCACACCAAAGCAACGTGTTCCTATGCATCATCTGGGTGAGGGGGGGAGGTGGGGGGCGGAGGGGGAAGGAGGAAGGTAGATAGGGAGAGAGAAGGGGGAAAGAGGTGGAGGGGGGAGAGGAGAGGGGGATAGAGGAAGGTGGATGGGGAATGAGGTGGATGAGGGAGAAGGGGGGGATAGAAGTAGAGGAGGGAGAGGGGCATAGAGGAAGGTAGATGGTAAAAGAAGTGGAGGGGGGAGAGGAGAGGGGGATAGAGGAAGGTAAATGGGGAAAGAGTTGGAGGAGGGAGAAGGGGGG